>JAHUTJ010001692.1:0-17130 GCA_036250325.1 Characodon lateralis
TCTTTTCCAATGGTTATGGTCAATCTGACAGAGAGAGGTATCCCAATCGTTGTGGTTTTTAGTATAACAATGGCCATCAGTGGGCTCTAGATGGACAAACTGTCTACTTTTAAGGCTAGGCTTAAAAGTTCATTTTTAATAAAGCTCATAGTTAGAGTGGCTTAGGTTATCCTGAGCTATCTCTGTAGTTTTGCTACTATAGGCATAGGCTGCTTGAGGACATAATGACCACTTTCACCCTCTTCGCTACATTCACACACTACTCTCCAATTTTGCATTATTTGCTTTTATTTCAGCTTTTAACTTTGTTCTCTCTCTTTTCTCTTCCTAGAAGCTACACCTGGCCTGGCTCTTTGTCTACCTGTGACACCTTTCTGGAGAGGGGCATCGTCCAAGCTTCTGCTGACAGCAACTTAATGCACAGCCTCTACCGATGATACACTTGGCCCTGTCTTTCAGTGTTTAACCCTTTCTCTCTCCTAGACATGACAATTGACTGAGCTTTTACTGTGACTAACTCTATGTGCTCTCTTTCAGACTCTAACCTTGAAAACTGGCTCAAAGTTTATCTGTTCTTTCTTTCTAGATGAAACGACTAAAGGAGCTACATTCATTAACATTTACTTTTCCTTCCCATAGAAAGGACTCCTGGATCAGTGTTTCTTTGTTCTTTTTGTGTCTCTGCTCTGTTCTCTCAAACCCCCAGTCGGTCGTGGCAGATGGCCGCTCACACTGAGCCTGGTTCTGCTGGAGGTGTCTTTCTGTTAAAAAGAAGTTTTCCCTCTCCACTGTCGCTACATGCATGCTCAGTATGAGGGAATGCTGCAAAGTCAACGCCAGTGACTGTCCACTGTCGCTACATGTGACGTTTTTACAAGTGCATTTGTAAAACCTGATTTTACAACTGCACTTATCTGCTTTTCTTATTTTAAGCAGCGACCAAAATGACACCCCAGATTCCTGATAACAGAGTGGACGTAAGGAGAGAGGTCCAGAGGACCACGACTGTCACTGTCACTGAAACAATTCTACAAGGGTTCTGGTGAATTGAATCTGACCAGTTCAAGATGTACCAAAACCTGCATGTTATCTGCAAAGCAATGGAAGGACACATTCTCTAAAAACAGATACAGACAGTAACATAAACATTAAAAAATGTGAAAATAGAATGGATACCCGATGATCCCACAGATGAGAATAGGTGGAGAGAAGAAGCATTTCATCTGTTGTCTATATCGGCTTATCCTTGCAGGGTAACTGGTGCCTATCTTTAGCAGCCATTGGTCATGAGGCAGGTCACACCCTGGACAGGTGACAAGTCCAGCACAGGGCAACACAAAGACAAAAAGCATGCACAGCCAAACCTGAGGACAATTTTGAGAGACCTATTAAACTACTAGTCATTTTTGTTGACTGTAGGAGTAGACCAGTGTACCTGAAAAGAAACCATACATGCACAGGGAGAACATATAAACTTCATGCAGAAAGATACCATGCCCGGATTCAAACCCAGGACCTTCCTGCTGGAAGGATGCAGTTCTAATTAATGTTCCATCATGCAGCCTAGCATTCCAAAACTCCTACATGTTGTATGGACAATAGGACATCATGATCCATTGTATTGAAGGCTGATGAAAGATCTAACTCTGGTCTGCTTCCACAACAATTAGAAAATATGTTTCAGTGCTGCAGTGAGATTTAAAATCTGATTGGAATTTTCACAAATGGAATTAGCGACCACATAACTGTGAAGTTGATTAAAAATGACTCACTCTAAACATTTTGAAAGAAAATCTAATTTTGATATTGACCTGTTCTTTAACAGCATAGTTGGGTCCATATTTTTCTTTTTTAATGAGAAGCTGGACAAAAAGATGATTAAAAGCAACCCCATGATAAATACATGCAGATCAAAGCAAAAATTACTTCAAAGAAATCACAATTTAACATTATAACAATTTAATATCTTAGTTTAATGATACTGATTATGTGAGGTTGCTCATCTGAAACCGTGAGCAGCAATTTTAAATTCACATTAAGCTGCTTTACTTAAAACAAAATGCATAATCTAGGGGGCATATCCCCGATAAAAGAGAACATATACTGTATCAACAAGCATAAACTTACTCAGCTGCAATATAGACACATACAAATCTGAAGAATTTAGGCAAGATTTTAATTAGTACAAGAGGTGGCTCCTCTGATGTGTCTGATGCCCGGAGGAACTATTCCAGTTGAATCCAGGAATTCCTCATGATACTGAAACGTTGTTAAACGATTTATGTAAGTCATCAATAATTAAGTGAGTATGGTGTGCAAATTTACATGTTGATTTATAATGAGAAAGCCTGTTGGCCGTATTTAATTTTGTAAATAAAACTGTATGCATGCATAAATTGTTAAGGTTTGTGTTTCATGAGTTTTGGCTTCTATTTATAGAACCATTTCAAACGTGTAACTACCACAGCAATTAAATCAGTTTGATGGTCTTGTTTATAAAAGGACATGCAAAAAAAAAAAAAAAAAAAAAAACACTCAGGGAATACCTCAAGACTTGTAATATTCCTCTGGTGTTGTAAAAAATGGTTTGATGCTTGAAATATTATAACAGCAAGCATTTATATTCTAGAGGGTGTTTTTATGTGGAAAACTGTATATTCCCCTCCTTAGCTTGATATTAAATACTATTTCAGCATTAAATCAATGGATTTGACTGAGGTTTTTAAGTCTCTGGATGCTACAGTGATGACTGTTCATTCTATTTTGGAAAAATGAAAGCTAGTGTGCTTTTACTGTAATAAATTAAGTGATGTCAAACCAGAAATACCTCTTAATTAAGCTGGCAGTGGTAATAATGTGTTGAGGGAGTAATAAATAAACTGCATTGACTTCAATTTTATTGCATAAAGCTTTTGATTTTAAAATCAAATTTTAGGACTCTTTTTACCATTTTACACTAAGCTAGAAGTTACGATCATTTAAAAAGACAGAATAAATGAATTACAATGCCCCTTTAAAGTTGTGCTCAAAGGAACAATGGACCGCTTAAACAGGTAGTGTTTTTGCTCTCAAATAGCAGAAGTACCTATTCTGTCTTAAACTACTAAAATTATCATTTGGCATCTTAATAGCTATATATATGAACTGCAACATAACTCTAAAACGACTATAAAAGACTATAAAAGTCACAATGGATGAGATTAATTTTAGTTTTTGTTTTTTTTTTTTCAAATTACCATTCATCAACAAAATGAAGACACAACAGAGAAAAATCTTTCAGGATCAAGCTCCAAGCTGTTATAAATATTTGACAGTTGAAAACCTAAAATATATCACCACCCATCACTTCTGTTAAGGTAATACTGATTTAAAACTAGATTTGTGAAGCTTTGACCGGTGTGTCTGCCAAGTATATAGTCTGACTGATTAACCTGCTGATATCAGCTTTTCATACTTAGGCAAAATGTAAAAATATAAGCACGATATAAAACTAAAACCTGCTGCTAAATTCTGTGGGTCTGAGCAGAGGATGAATGCCTGGCGGTTTGTGGCAGTGTCACATTAAAGGTCATCTCCTCTTAGGTAACCAAACCACATCCATCCATCTTCTGGGTGCATCATTCACATAGAGGCACACTTACACTTACATACTAAAAAACAGCACCCTACAACATTAGTCATAACATTTTACACAATTATTCACATAAACATTGTTATAACATACAGATTTAAAGCATTAATTTTCTCCCTAAAGATGTTCAGAACTTGAGTCAAAATCTGTATTTGAACTTGATAGTTTGTGTGTGGAAACAAAGAAACAGAGAATATATGTCATCAAAAATCAAAACCGTTATGTTTGATGATATGTTGATAGGAAGTTGTAACAATTTTGAATCAAAATGTTTTTCTCAGTGTCACCTTCGGTTCCCTCTGAATTTTTCTGATGGCTCAGGTGGTTCTCCACAGAGCTAGTATGAGATAATGCTGGGGCAAATATTAACACAGTACATATATTAACACATTAAAACCCTTGCTCTGGCATCCTTCCAGAGCAAGGTTACTAATATGTTAACTAAATGTTTGAACAATAAAAAAATCATTGTCAGTCTATTTTTTCAGGGCTTGCACCGATAATCAGTATTCAACATCACTGGCATTTAAGTTAATATCCTTATTCCTATCAGCATCTTAAATGCAAATAAAACCTAGATATGTAGTAACCTGTCTACATAAAATGTTGTAATTTAAATACATTTTTGTAGCCATATATATTATTTGTATATATTTATAGATTGCTTATTGTCTTGATGGATTAAGAGATTGATGTTTCACTGTTCCTTTATAATCAGTAACATAGATTCTGTCATAGGTCATTTCTATGTCCACATTTGCATCAAAGGCACATCTAAGAAAAGAGTTTGAGTTGCAGTTGTTTGATTTAATGTTTTTTTTTAAAGTCTAGGTTTTGTAATGTTTCTCTCTATAGATCTGTTACATTAAGGACTTAAAAAAGCACTGTACACTTTTAGTAAAGTACAATTGACCAAAAATTTGAAATAAATGATATCAGGAAAGATTTGGGACTTAATTTGCTTCTTCCCTCTTCTTTGACCTACAATAAGAGTCATGCTTTATTGTGCAGGGAGTCGTTAAGCATCAATAAAACCTCACATTTAGACCCTCTTTATACTACCTGACTGTTAAAAAGGTCTCTATTGAAGTTAATCCCCAAAGCCTATACCTGTTGAACAATAACAAGAGTCTCGTCTTGTTATTGTCAAATGTCAACAGTGAGTTGACATTTGACAAAACTCAAAGAAACTTTCTTTTCCTTTTCCCATTTTAATTAATAATGCAAATTAATAGAAATAACTAAAATATTTGATATGAATAGAAGCTGCTGTTCTTACGGTAGAGGATGAGCTGTAGACAAATATATCTACAGTACTGTGTAAACGTTTTAGGCAGGTGTGGAAATTGCTATAAACAAGAATGCTTTCAAAAATGGAAGTGTTAATCATTTATTTTCATCAATCAACAAAATGCAGTGAATGAACAAAAGAGAAATCTAAATCAAATCAATATTTGGTGTGACCACCCTTTGCCTTCAAAACAGCATCAATTCTTCTAGGTACACTTGCACACAGTTTTTGAAGGAACTTGGCTGGTAGATTGTTCCAGACATCTTGGAGAACTAACCACAGATCTTCTGTGGATGTAGACTTTCTCTCATCCTTCTGTCTCTTCATGTCATCCCAGACACACTCAATGATGTTGAGATCAGGGCTCTGTGGGGGACATACGATCACTTCCAGTAAGTGATATTCTTCTTTACGCTAAAGATAGTTCTTAATGACTTTGGCTGTATGTTTGGGTTCGCTCACTTAGCATTTTGTAATTTGATAAAAAATAAACAATCATCATTTATATTCCTGAAAGCATTCTTTGTTTACAGCATTTTTTCACATCTGCCTAAAACTTTTACACAGTGCTGTAAATATATAAGAACAGGAGGAAAATTATAACTTGTATTGTAATATGTTCGTCTTTCAAGAGTATTAATAGAAAAATGTGTTTTATTGGAGGTAAAAACATGATGTTTTTATACATAACTATTTTGCTTTGTAATGTACATATATGGTTGAACCTCCTGTTTTTCTAGGTTGTGATTCAAAAGGCTTTTTTTTGTTTATATTAAAAACCAACAGCAATTTTAGCAGATATTTTGTAGATTTTTAGGTTTTCTTAGTTTCAGATATGATTGGTTTGTGATACATAATGACATTCTGAAATTGCTTTTGGAGGAACAAAACATTTTTGAAGGTTTTAGATCTACACATTTCACATCCTCTGATAATGACACTGAAGCTGATTGCGTAACTGTGCTGTCACCCTTGCATGATAAGCGTTCCCTTTAACTCCTCCCCCCCTGAATAGGCTGTCTAATTCCTGTGAGAGGATGATTTGGTACCCGCCCAATAAAGCTACTGGTTGCAGTCCCAGGACACAACGTGTTGCTCCCTGCACTTCTGCACTTCCTGCGGCTCTGCTGTAAACCCTGTAGGCCACATGCATTAGGACTTAAAAATTGTAGATGTGATCACAGAATAGGTGTCTCTCCTGATTTAACAAATCATCAGGACATATGAATGAAATCATATCACAGACAACGGGGACAGAGAGAGACAGAACACGCCATTGCATTAGGTAAGTTTTAGCATTCACTGACTGTTTATATTAAAACAAGTTTGTTAAAAAGTTATTTGTATTCATATTTTTATTTCAGTTCAGGATTTTTCTTAATGTACACAGACATGTCTTTATTTTTTATTTTTTATTGTAATCCAAGTTTAACAATTAGACTCTAAAGCTTACTGAATTAACTATGTTTTTGTGCTGGAATATGATAATTTGTCTCTCCACACAAAGTTTAAAGACTCTTCTGTAAATCATGTTGTCAAAGAAAATCGTTGTCTTAAATCTTTGGTGGTGATATAAATGATTTGCCTGCAGGTAGCTGTTCTGATAAAGTTCAGTACATTCCCAGCCACATGCAGCCACCAGGAATACACAAGTAGGCCAATGATTTTTCTCATTGTTTTTGCCAGGAGGTTCCTGTCCTGCTCTAACTGTCAGAGCCTAATGGTGGCTTTTAAAGGTATCTGGACAAAAAGCTTTTGGAGGGCTGTGTCAGGAGAATACCTGGCCAGCATCATCTTTGTGCTTCTCAGTCTTGGCTCCACTATCAACTGGGCTGCTGGGGAGGAGAAGCCCCCCACGGCTGACTTGGTGCTCATCTCCCTCTGCTTCGGCCTCAGCATCGCCACCATGGTTCAGTGTTTTGCCCACATCAGTGGAGGCCACATAAACCCAGCTGTCACTGCAGCAATGGTTGTAACTAGAAAGCTGAGCCTGGCAAAAGGTATGTTCTATGTAGTGGCTCAGTGCCTGGGAGCCATCACCGGAGCTGGGATTCTCTACGCAATCACACCTGCAGATGTTCGAGGATCTCTTGGTGTGACGATGGTAACAGCTACAGTGTCTCCATTGTTCTGTGTTTCTAACAAATCTATTCTAAATGTCCCTTGTCATCTTAAACGGAATATTCTGTTTTCAAGGTAAACTCCAACATCTCATTAGGACATGCCCTTCTGGTGGAGCTTTTCATCACATTTGAACTTGTCTTCACTATCTTCGCCTCGTGTGATCCCAAACGCACAGACCTAAGTGGCTCTGCAAGCCTAGCAATTGGCTTTGCAGTAGCTATAGGACACCTATTTGCAGTGAGTAACTTTTCCTATATGTTAGTGCAATAAAGATTAAACATACGTAGGTTCTGTCAGTAACTGTGTTCAACATTAATACAGACGAAAGGCTCAGATTTCCTTAGCTGAATGAAAACAAGTAATCTCAGGGTGCAATTTCTCAGTCTTTGATAGTGTACTCACATTCATTTGTGCAGATCTATACTGGAGGCTGCCATCACATGGCAACCAATCTCCAGAGACTTCCTGAACCCTGCAGAGCAAATGAATGTGCAGAAAAATAGATGCTACTAGTGGCACAGTTTTGGTCTTTTAGCAAACCTTGATTTCACAGAAACATAAGCTTTAATTTTGGTTCAGTATGAGTTTGTGTCGGATTTTATAATCTTAAATCCTTCAGATAAAAATCAGGAATGGTATGTGTGTTTTAGATTCCTTACACAGGAGCCAGCATGAACCCGGCTCGTTCCTTGGGGCCGGCAATGGTCACACTTAACTTTGAGAACCACTGGGTAAGAGGCAACTGTTGAACAGAATGATGTAAGGTTTTTGTAAACTAATATATTTATTGTAACATTTGTCAAATTATGCACAACAGAACCCCTCCACACCCATCTCAGAACAGAGGTTTGGAAAAAATATATAAAAAAGAAGCAGCAGGGGGCAGTAAACATACATGAAATGATTCATTGATGCACGAACACAAATTAAATGATTGTTGATGCAATTGTGCTTTTACAATTAAGAAGTTTTAAGTATTTTCTCCAGCTGCTGCCAGACATTGTTGAGCTGAATGTCATGCCATGATCCTGTGATTAAAGAAATCAGATCATCAAAGACAAGCATGATTTCAATGTGTAAAAACCTAACAGTGGCTAATTGCGGGAAAAAATAGAAAGAAATAGCTTTCTGTTAAGTTAGATAAGTTAAATTTCAAAGCCCTGTAACAGATCCAATTATTCAATTCAATTCAGTTTTATTTATTTAGCGCCAATTCACAACACGTTGTCTCAAGGCACTTCACAACAGTCAGTTATGAATGGCATTTATTTTTTAAAGGGTAAAAGGTGACCCAGGTAAAACTTGTAAACCTTTAGGATTCTAGTTTAAATATTTTTATAGCAGACATGAAAAATTATCCTAATTTATGTCATTAATTCAATGTTTCTTTAATTCTTTTAGTTAGCAAGTTTTCTCAATGTCCAAAGTATCTGACTTGCAAAACCAAACTGCAACATATATAGCACTTATTAAACACTCACATTGCTCGTTAATTCACTCATGTACTCATCAAAAGCACAACAGAATTTTACATTAAAAATAATATTTATGCTACCAATGAAGGTGTGGAAGAAAACTGGCTCCGAGTTAGGTTTTTTTACCCCAGGCCTAGTGACTTAAAAATTCAATTTCACCTAAATTCGACTAAATAATTAGCTCATAACTGTTTGGTTAGTTTTGAAATAGCAAAGCTGAGTAAGTACCATGTTGTTATCATATCATATACTGCAACATTATTTTTATTTTAAAACTGTAGCTTTCTTATATATTAAAGACGTTTTCTGCAAAATCAGATAATCACTTAAAAGGCTTTCAGGCTTAAACCTGACCTGTAAAACTTAGTGTCATATGTTAGTTAATATAAAATCATTCCTGCACAATGTGTTACAGTCACAATGTGTTACAGTTTAACTCAAATCATATGTAACAGAAATGACAGTGTTTGGCACATGCATGATAGTGCAGACACTAAATATTTGAAGAGGCACTCATTAACCAGCTTGCTAACTAGGGTGTTTTCTCTCACTTTTTATTGTAGGTATACTGGCTGGGCCCCATTCTGGGAGGAACCTTTGCTGCAGCTTTGTATGAATACCTTTACTGTCCTGACCCTGAGGTGAAGAAGAGGCTGAAGCAAGTCTTTAAGAAAGACTCGACAGGGAAGTACAAAGTGGTGGAAAGTGATGAGACAGTCATCAAGCCAGGCTCCATTCATAACATCGATCTAGCAGAGAAAGTGGAGAAGATCGATCCCTTCCAGGAGTCATCGGGAGAAGTACTGTCCTCTGTATGACTATCACGCGCACTGGAAATGGAGACCAATTTGTAAAGAAGAATGACAATCAAACTTTGGGGTATCCATCTTGATGATGTCCCCCTGCAAAGCAGAATATCATTTCTGCCAGAGACACAACAAGGCTGTATTACTTCTACTGTCATAAAGTTAATGCATTACAGCTAAATCCTCAAAATATCTGCAACCGATTCAATACTCTTCCCCAGGAACCCTCTGAATGATTGTTTCTGCACACAATACACCCTGCTAAAATGACAGCCAGTGCTGCATTGTGGTAGGGAAATATGTGTGCAGGGGTCAGCAAATTAAGAGGGGTCATCCTGCTGCATTGGAGGAGTTAGGAGGAATATGCACCCTTGTTATTTTTGGATTAGTGTCACATTTGTTCTGCCTTCTGTACGTGTAATAAAAGACAGGATTGTCCTTGTGATCATTAAGCACATTACAGATGCAAAGTAAGACAGCTCTGACAAGCTGCAAGAGCAGAGCTATATCACAGAGCTCCCCATTTTCAGTGTATTAATCAGGGAAACAGCTTGTTATGCTTTCTGCTACTGTGCTGTCTATTACTGTAAAACTTTTATTTTTATTTTATTTTCAATGCAATTTTTGATGCTTTGTAGTTTGGATCTATTTTTTGCAGCACATGTTATTACATGAGTGGGCTAGTACCTTCTTCTAGCCCCCCATCCCACCCTAAATAAAACAAACGCCATAGAACAACTTCATTTGTCTGATGTACATCTTGTGCTTTATAAAGATAATGATACAAGGTACTAACGTGTGTGTTTTTTTTTTTGTTTTTTTTTACATTGATTAATATTTTCATAAATCTTAAAAAATAATAAATCTCTGTTAAGTACCAAACTATCCAATTTAGGCCTAATCAGTCCAATTATTTTAGATGATCAAATGCAATTCAGAGTCCATAATAAAAGCATCGAAAAGCCTTTTAGTTTGATAAGTTTTTTTGATTGCTTGTGCTGTGTCCCAAATGAACTGCTCACCATCATCATATATTACACCTAGGGTCCATTTCGCTGATTGTATTTTTCTCAGTTTGAAAGTATAAGATGTAATTTAGTTGTAATAATAATAATAAAAAAATAGCATCTGAGAAGTTCCTATGATCAAGGATTTTTTTATTTTTTTTCATTTTCCTTCAATTATTTTTATTAGAGCATTCACACATTTATGAGAAATTCTGTGACAATATAGGAGATACTTAGCACAAAAAGTAAGCAAATTTGTTTGGTTAATTTATTGCTTTTTGGCAGTAAAGCCCATACTGTTGGAAAGCATGTTCATTTCCCTTTAATTTGTGCCACATTTAAAAGGAAAAAGCATTTGTAGCCTGAGCAGCAGAGTTGAGTAAGTGATTTAAGCCCTTCAAACACAAGCCAGATCATCTTTATTCTGTTAATGACTCTTGTTTGGTGTCAATTATTGGATTGTATGATCGACATTTGAAGGAAACAACACTTACTGGCAGTTCCTTCATTTAACAAACAGGGCCCCCAGTGTGGGAGAACCATACACACCCACAATAGCATGACACCTACTCCTCATGCTGGTTACCTTGTCTGGTCACACACTGCTGTGGGACAGCATCCCATCTTACAACCAGGTTTTTTGCAAGTCAGCCAGCATGGCGGTGCTAGTCACTCTGGTACAAAAAGCATGCCCAGGCTGATCTCACAAGTGTTTAATGAGTTGAGGTCAGGACTACAGGCAGACCGCATTCTGGAGGTCGTGTCTGATAAAGCTCGATCTGCTGGGGAAGCACTGACATCTTGGAGAACAGAGTCTGGCCCCAAAGAGTGGAGATATAGGATTCCCACTGGTTGCAGAATCTCTTCTCAATGTCTCTCTGCATTGGGATTGCCTCCAATGACAGCAAGCCAAAGTCTTTTTTGTGAGGGAATTGCCACCTCACACCATCACTCTACCTCCACCAAAAGCTGTTTGGTGTTGGCAGAGAGGTTTTGTCAAGTTTTTCATGGGTGCTGCCCACTTACTCATCTCTGTTGCTCAACTTACAAATGTATTTTTCCAGCAAATATGGTACTATTTAAAGGAAAATAAACTGATACAATTTTAGCATTGCTACAACAAAGAAATGTTCACCCAAGCACAAATATCCTTGCTTTTTGCACCAGGTTTATATAAATTTTCCTTTGCAGTAGGTGCTAGGCATGCAGACAAAAAAGCTTTTCAGCCCAGTGATGGATTGGACCCTTCATCTGTTGATTATCCTTTCCTATTGTCAGATAAATGTCCACTTTGTGTGCTCCTCGGAGTTGCCCTGCTGAGAATAGTTCCATTTTATCTCATTCCATCAAAAGAGGGCCAAGGAAATGATAGTACTCTGTGATGGGAAATAGAGGTGATCTGTTATAAGTCTACACTTCATTTCCTTTGCTAAAAGTGGAGGTGCTCTTGATTTTCTTGCTCTCTCTCTTGGAGGACCCTGCTGCAAGCTGTCTACATGGTGCAACTATATTACATTCGCCAGCGGAGAATAGCAGTATAATTTTGATGTTAAATCCAAATTGTTCTTTTATTCCCTCATGAATCAGCTCCTTCCTCAATGCTTCAGTGCAGTCCATGTGAGTGGAACTATAGCCTCACCTACTGGCCAAGTGGGAGCAACGCTTGCAGAGTTGTGATTTCATTTTGTCCAGGTGAGGGCAGCCATGAGCCTTGAATGAGCAGGTTGCACTTCAGAGTTGGGTGGAAAAAAGTCTGTTTTATTCATAAGTCGGAGCCGTATTTTGTTTGATATTTGTCCAGAGCATTAATTCACAACTACACAGGAGGATTAAGTGCTGCATTCCAACACACAACCCAGCAGTCAAATCGGAGAATAAGCAAGTTATTCATGAAGTACTCTTTTTGGTCAGCCTTCATGTTTCTGGCACTTGTTAAATTTTGGAAGAGTTGTTTAGAAAGTGGAAGGTTGCATAATTTTAATCAAAGTGCCTGAACAAAATTGTGTTCTCAGTATGTTTCTATTTTTGAAATTAAAATGTGTACTTAACATTAAAGTGTTGCTGCAGCATCATCTTCTACCTCCATTACAAGCTGCCTATCAGGATTTTAGCGATGAAGCCTAAAAATGCTTAAATATTTACTAAATGTGACTTCTGTTGGCAACGCAGAGTGGAAACATTTGGAAATTTCAATTGTGTTTACTCCCTGTGTAAAGGAGAATTATGCATACTGTCAATCAAATCGGGAGATTACACCAGACAAATGTACAAATGTAAGTATGCTGACTAACTTCAGAGAGGTTTCTGCAGATAGTGCAATTAGGAAAATCTAAAACAATATAATAGAAAATGACAGATCAACAGTTTTTAGCAGTGTTTGTTACCAACTTCACTGGTTTATTTGAAAAATGGCAAACAGAAAACTGATAATATTATTATAATATTATTTTGAAAAACCAACAGAAGCTCCAGTGTCTTGCAAAAGTATTCATAATCATTGTACCTTTCCACGTTTTATCACATTAGAAGCACAAACTTCATTGTATTGTGTTAAAGAGAAGGCATTCCTAGTTTTTGTTTGTTTTGTTTTTATTTATTTTTTGGGGGGGTATATATGTTTTGCAAAGAAAAATCAAAAAGTGTGGTGTGCTTTTGTTTTCAGGCCCTTGAAACAATATCTTGAAGAACCACCTTTTCCTTCAATTACAGCTGCAAGTCTGTTGATGTATGTCTCTCCCAGCTTTAAAAGTCTGGAGACTTTTCAATTCATTTCACAAATCTCAAATGGATTCAGATTTGGACATTCTAACACAGGAATGTACTTTGATCTAAACCAGTCCATTGTATGTTTAGGGTCGTTGTTCACCTGGAAGGCGAACCTTATTCTCAGTTGCAAGTCTTTTGCAGCCTCTGACAGGTTAACTTTCAGGATTGCCCTGTATTTAGTGCCATCCAAGAAAGTTATCTCCACAGCTTGATCCAGCCACCACCATGTTTCCCCATAGAGATGATGTGTTCAGGGGCATGTGTAGTGTTACTATTCTACCACACAAAAGGTTTTTTTGACCAGAGAACCTTCCTCCACATGTTAACTGTTTCCCCTACATGGCTTGTGGCAAACTGCAAACAGGACATTTAATGAATTCGTTTTTCTTTTTGTCAGTTTTCCATAAATTCCAGACTTGTAAAGCATAGTTGTTTTGTCAACTGCTTTTCCCCCTTAAGCTGTGGATCTCAACAGCTCATCCATATTTACCAAAGGGCCACTTGCCTCTTTCTCTGATTAATGCTCTCATTACAATTCAATAACATATTTATTATTCTACTTTACAGTTTTTTTTTTTTTTTTTTTTTTTATACTCTGACATCTCTGTATTGCAAAGGAGCAGCTTTTTAAACTTATTGTACATTTGTGTTATGTCAATAAAGGTATTGTGTTCTATTCTGTCAATTTGTATAGAAGGACTGTTTGCCAATCTTTGGTTTATTTATGGGAGGGTACACTGTGGGACGTTCAAAGCCCGGGAGATTGTTTTATAAGGTAACCCTCCTTTACACTTCTCCACAACTTCATCCCTGACTGGTCTGGTGTGCTCTTGGTCTTAAAGATGCTTCACTAATATTCGCTAACAACGCTCTGAGGACTTCACTGAATAACTGTGTTTACATAGAAAAGCATGTATACACTTGTGGACTCTATATACTAATTACGTGACTTTTAAAGGCAGTTGTTTTGAATGGATTTATTTAGGGATAACAGAATATAAAGGCTGAATATTCTTTATTTTTAGAAAAAATCTTTGTTAGTCCACACAAAACTAGCTTGTGCTGTGCTATCACATATAATCTCAATTAAATACAATGACGTTCTTAGTTGTAATATGAGAAACTATGAAAACTATGAAAAACAATGATTATAAATATTGTATGTAATGTTATAAGTATAGATTTACTCAATTATTATATTGATGCCATACAAGCATACCTTTTGTTTATCTCTTTTAGAGCAGGCAGATTTATGGAAGCTGAAAACTCCTAATTTTCAGCCCACAACAGAAGGGGCAAGAAAGATAAAAACCCACACCTTAAAGATCATTAGCAATTAATATTTGGGGATTTGTGGAGAAAAACAGCGTTAAACACTTGTTTAATAATTCATACTATAAACAAGAAAGTCTCCCACTTCCTTAATAATTTAGACGTAAGCTAATGTTGATTTATTCAGGAAGGTCTCTCCCACAAGCGCTGCCTGGAGTGCCCAAATTTGAATTAAAGTAGGACAGTAGCAGGCGAGTCTGTAATAACATTTGTATAATTTTATTATTGCTCTGGGCTCAGTTCATTTCCTCCTCCAGTAGCTGCGTGAAATTGTTTGATTCTTGAAACTGCCTTGAGTCTGGGGCTCAGGGGTTGGAGGGTGGTACAGGAAGAGGAAGGCATGTGACACTCTCTCCGTCTGGTGCTGTCAGACACATAAACACACACACACACACACACACACACACAAACACACACACACACACGGCCCCCTGTACACGTGCGTACACTCATGCAGAAAGAACAGGAGATAAATAACTTTGTTATTCTGGGTTTTGTAATACTATTACACTGGCTCACTTAATAACTTGAGCTGTCGTGAGAAAATGATTGATATTTTCACTTTGTCAGTTATGATATACATTACACTGCCTCTATTTGAGAAAGCTAGGAAGAGGAGTAACTCATTCATCGTGTTATCACATTGCAAAAATATGAGTTTGTATTTTTATCAATTTTAAGCAGAAAGGTTGAAGAAAATCATAGAATCAAGTCAAGTTTGTAAATAAGGTGTTCTGATGGCCCTACAGCAATTTTTGTGTCTCTTCCACAAAAAAAAAAAAAAAAATTTAATTTCACTTTCGTCACGATAAAGAATTAAACTCCATAACTATTTGTAGTCTGTGTCATTGGGGTTTACCAAGTCATCAAGTTCCATCATGAGATTTCCAGTTTGTGGTGTACCATATTGTGATTACGCTCAACCATGATTGGACTATCATTTCCCAAACTCTCATTTACAAAACTCTGATTACTCCGGCACAAACAATCAAGTTTGGAAGGTATTAGCTTGTGCAACACACACCTGAGACCCCGGCGGTTTTGACTCGCAGAGGGAGGGTGGAGAAGTTCTGATTGGTTTCCTCGAGGCCCTGCTTCCAACTTCCCACACGCACACATTCCCTCACTCCTCCTCATCCTCCCCCCTTCAATTCCTTTATGCAGAGCAGCCCAAACTGCAGTTTGATGAAACACATTTGTTTGACTTAACTCTTGCCTCACCATCTCAGCTAAATCTCAAAGGCCTGTTGGTGTAATGTGGCCCAAAAGCAATTGGGTTAATGAGAGGATATATGTACAAGTGTGGGACTTGACCTGAGGAGCTGTTTTCCATTTGGGTTTGGTCTCCTCATGTTATTAGGGAAACCTTTATTATTGTTGCCCTCTAGTGGGAACCATATAATAGGATTACATTTTATTAGAGCCTCCCAGCATTACCCAAGCACCCCCCACCCACCTCCTCTTGTCTCTGCTCCCCTCATAGAAGTGTCACTGACTCCTCTGTCCACTCTGGGTGGGATGGTTCCATTTGGGGTTGAAACAGAACCAACAAGTGGGGAAAACAAGTGAGAAAACAGAAAATCTGACCTTCTTTTTAAGAAATATCAGTGCATGTCAAAATTAAATAACTTCATTTTTGATCAAATAGTGTAGTGAAGCAACTATAACAGCTGGAGAGACTGTAAGTGCAATATAGTAACAGCATAAAAGATGCAGTACTTTGCAAAAGTATTCATGCCCTATGAATTTTTCACCTTTTGCTGCCTTACAGCAACAAACTTCAGTGTGTTTTATTGGGTTCTTATGTGATAAACCAGTATAAAGTAGTGCATAATTGTGAAGAAGGGGAAATTAGTCATAAACTTGAATTAAAGTTATTTGTGTTTGTATTGATTCCCTTTAACTCTGTTCCCCTAAATGCAATCCAGTGCAACCAACTACCCTCAGAATTCACAGAAGTAGTGAACAAAAAGCATCATAAGGACAAAGGATCTTCGGTAAACAGTAAACTATTACTTCTGTCCTTTCTGTTAAAAGAAAGTCATAAGAAGTGTTTTTTGAAGCCACATAGAGGACACAGCAAGTATGTGAAATATGCTCTGGTCAGATTAGACCAAAACTGAACTTTTTGGTCTTCGTGCAAAATACTTTATTTGGCTTTATTCTTCACAAGATGTTGGACACATGATCGTCACTATGAGACATGCTGGTGGCAGCATTATGCTGTGGGGATGCTTTTCTCCAGCAGGGACGAAGCTGGGAAGAGTTGATGAGAATAAGCATGGAGGTAATTAACAGGGCAATCCTGAAAGAAAATCTGTTAGAGGCTGCAAACAATGTAAGACTCGGGGAGAGCAACAGGACAACAACCATAAGCATTCAGCTTGAGTTACAATGGAATGTTATAAATCAAAGAATTGCCATGTGTTATAATGGTCCAGTCAAAGCAAGGGCCGCATTATAATCTGAGGTAAGACCTTTTGAAATTGATTTTTAACACCTCCTTCCATCCAATCTGACTGAGTCTAAGCTATTTTGCAAAGCTGATAGAAACAAACTCACAAAGAGTTCCAGATGTACAGGGGTTGGACAATGAAACTGAAACACCTGTCATTTTAGTGTGGGAGGTTTCATGGCTAAATTGGACCAGCCTGGTAGCCAGTCTTCATTGATTGCACATTGCACCAGTAAGAGCAGA
>JAHUTJ010001693.1:0-17123 GCA_036250325.1 Characodon lateralis
CAGTAAGGTAACTTCAGGTTTTATGCTATCTAGGGAGAGAAGGTCCTGGAAATTTAGGAGGACATCCTGCCCCTGTGTTTTTGGTTTTTTGTTTTCATCGGTGTCTGAGGTACTAGGAACAATTTCATTTATTTTCTGTCCTAGTCATGCTGAATCATTATTTTCTCCTCTCAGGACAGCCTCTGGCCAGATGTCCTTCTGTCCCACAAACCCAGCACCCTGAGGTGCATTGTCTGTAATTTCCTCTGCTCACTCCTCTTCTCTGACTCCTGCGATTTTGTCCTCTGCCTCTAAATTTTCCTCTTCCTCTGCTGTTTTGATAATAAATCTGTTCTTCTTGCTGGAAAAAAGTGTTGACTATCTTTTTTTGTTTTTTATCCTTCATTACTTTTTCTGCTCTATGAAACAATAATTGTTTCCTATAATTTTCTTCTCCCTTTTCTTTCTCTTCCTTCTTACGCTTCTTTACTCCTTCCTCTCTCCTTTTAGCTACCTTTAACCAATAATCTACATCCTCATAACCTTCTTTTTCCATTTTTCTTGGGTCATGTTTTGTTCCTTTAATTATTGCATCCTGTAGATTGACAAATTTTTGAGAGTTTAATCGACCATCATAATTATATGTGGTTATCCATTTATCTAAATATTTTAATTTACTCGGATCTTGTGCTTCTATGAACTTCCAATCTTTGCATTGTAATTCGTTTTTTATTTTATTTTTACTAGCCCCTTTTCCCATTTTTTATTTATTTTTTTTTATTTGGTCCAGCATATAAATACCTAGGGTATTCTAAATACTGGATGATTCTGCTCAGTGGGGTGACAAGAAAAATCTTCTTTTGTGATAATTCTCACTTCAACTCTTTCAAGTGGAGAATTCTTGCCTTTGCATCCACAAAAGTTAGTCACTTACAATCCTACTGCTTTGGTATGAGGCAAACCTAGTGGTTTAATTCCTCCATTCATTTCTCACATAGACACATTTTAAACGCGGAATTTTCAGTATTACCCCTTAATACTTTAAACAGGACTCCGCCGCACTGCTTTTACCTGTTAGGGCCTAGGATTCACAGGGTTTTATTTCACGCAATGACCCCCGGTCATTCGTCACACTTTTTTAAATCCAGACTCAACTCACCACTTTGTCCTCTCCTCTCTCTCAGAGTTCCGTCAGCCGTCAGATCCCAGCGGGCGGGCCGAGATCCAGTCCCGGAAAGGGTCTGTGTGTCTCCCTGTTGAAGACAGCCGTGCGCACGGTCTTTACTGGATTCTACCGACCCGCTGGAATCCTCAGGCGTTTTTGGAATCCGGCTCCGAAGGACCAAATTAATGTCAGGTTTAAACAACCTAAAATACTTATAACATAACAAAAAGAAGAGAAAGACAAAGAATTAGCTATTTACTCGCAGCGAGGAGAACGGACAAGATGTGTTCAGTTACAAATCTCACACTGCTCTGAAAACCATCTGTCCGCACCTCTCTTTTTATTATCTTTGGGGGCCCCTAGTTACAAAAATATTGTTCTCTAAAGGATGGGAAACAACAGTTGCAACGTAAACAGGTCATAAACAGCTTTATCTTTTAACAACACACTTCCACAGTCTCCATCTTTAGGATCAGTGCGTCTTCTGTTCAGCGCAATCAGCCTTCATCTTTATGACCTCCTCAACTGGACCGCTTCCTTCTCAGCTCCATTTATGACCTTTGCCTGCAGACAACTCACACATCCTTTACTCACACAAACATCATGAAAGGTTATAAGATCAAATAGTCAAGTTAAAGAATAGGAGAAAATATAAGATAAATCTATATTCAATTATTCCAACAGACAACGAAGGAGAAAATCCGGGTTAAGGAGCTGGGGCCCACCCAGCCCGACATTATCATCAACCAGCAGGCCAAGGAGAGAAATAAAGTCTACAAACAGAGTTTTTGGAAGAGTTGGTTTGAGCGCAAGTTGTGGCTGACCAGCTGTGACATACCCATAGCACTTTTCTGTTTTCCCTGCATTATTTTTAAAAGTACCAAATGTGATTTAATGTAGACACAGTCAGGACAAACCGAGCATTTCTCCGAACGTATTAAGAAGCATGAACAATCAAGAGTACTCGTACTCGTACTTGTCGTCTTCCGCTTATCTGGGACCGGGTCGTGGGGGCAGCAGACTCCATAGAGACACCCAGACGTCCCTCTCCCCAGACACCTCCTCCAGCTCCTCCGGAGGGAGGCCAAGGCGTTCCCAGGCCACCTGAGTTATCAGAAATATTAGCTTCATCTAAACCTTCAACTTGTATGTTAGACCCAATCCCCACCAAATTATTTAAGGAAGTGTTCCCTCTGATTACCAGCCCCATTTTTGTACTCGTACTCGTCGTGTTCCGCTTATCCGGGACCGGGGCAGCAGACTCAGCAGAGAAGCCCAGACGTCCCTCTCTCCAGACACCTCCTCCAGCTCCTCCGGGTGGAGCCCAAGGCGTTCCCAGGCCAGCCGAGAGACATAGTCCCTCCAGCGTGTCCTGGGCCGTGTCCTGGGCCTCCTCCCGGTGGGACGTGCCTGGAACACCTCCTGAGGAAGGCGTCCAGGAGGCATCCGGTATAGATGCCCGAGCCACCTCAACTGGCTCCTCTTGATGTGGAGGAGCAGCGGCTCTACTCCGAGCCCCTCCCGGATGGCCGAGCTCCTCNAAGAGGCAGCCGGTATAGATGCCCGAGCCACCTCAACTGGCTCCTCTCGATGTGGAGGAGCAGCGGCTATACTCCGAGCCCCTCCCGGATGGCCGAGCTCCTCACCTTATCTCTAAGGGAGTGCCCGGCCACCCTACGGAGGAAGCTCATTTCAGCCGCTTGTATCCGGGATCTCGTTCTTTCGGTCATGACCCAAAGTTCATGGCCATAGGTGAGGGTAGAAACGTAGACTGACCAGTAAATCGAGAACTTCGCTTTTCGGCTCAGCTCTCTCTTTACCACAACGGACCTGCACAGCGCCCCCATTACTGTGGCAGCCGCACCAATCTGTCTGTCGATCTCCCGCTCCATTCTTCCCTCACTCGTGAACAAGACCCCAAGATACTTAAACTCCTCCACTTGAGGCAGGAATTCCCCTCCAACCTGAAGAGGACAAGGCATCCTTTTCCGGTTGAGAACCATGGCCTCAGACTTGGAGGAGCTGGATCTCCGGTCCAAACAAATACATTTTTTTATAACTGACAATGTTCAGACAACCATATACTGGCAGGTTAGATACTAACTGCTTATAGCCTCCTGACAGAGCCTCTTCTTAAAAGGAAATCTGAACTAACCCTTTAAGCACTAACAAAATTGCACAGGAATTTCATGAATTACTAACACCACTTTACTGTATGTCTTCTGCATAGAAATGTTTCAGCCTGAAGGCATAATGTACAACATAAACTGCAGCACAGTTATCGCTTATATATCTTCTTTCAGTAAATATTTCATGATCTGCTCCAAGCTTCACTGACAGTCCCAGAGCACCATCTCTACTCTGTCTGGGAAGCTCTTCAGAAGCACACAGAGCCACTACCACAGATGTATCGCTGCTGTCGACATTGTGACCGAGTTGTGAGCCTCATGTTGCAGTTAGAGGAGAGACTGAGGTGAATGCAGGCAGCGTTCAGAAGACCTTCAGGGAGTGCAGACTCTCGGTGCTCATCTCAGGTCTGAATTACAGTCGTTCTCTGAGAGACTGCAAGGATAGTACTGGAAATTGACAGTAACCATGGATAATGCAGCAGCTAAGAACACGTTTTTCTTTAGTTGAAGAGATGATTTTGTGTTAGACATGCTTATCTTATCACTTTAATTGGAGGGAAGATTTTTATCAGCCTCCACCATCAGAACACTAAGCTTTAAGAGTTGCTCTTTATTAACCATGAAGTGCTTAATGTCCTCACACAAAGAGTCTTTTAGTTTTGAGTCACTGAACAAACTGACCAAATAATGGGTCACACTAAAGTAGTGGGATTTCTTATTTATTAAAACAAAAAGATGTGACTGTATGTGGACAGCAATTCTAAACCAAGACAGAAAAAGACAAAAAAAAACAACATATTTACTCATCTACTGTGCATACAGAAATACAAGATGCAGGGTAAACTCTGGAAACTCAAAGTTATCAAGCTGGAAGTACATGCAAGCCAGCGTGATCGAAGTTGCTGCGCTACATTTATAAAAAGTATATATATTAATAAAATGTTTCATTTATAAGCAGTGAAAACTAAGCTTTTTCCCCAGTCAGTGTTGGATTGTATCAGGGTTCAGGGGTCATATGCAGCTTACTCTGGGCAAATCAACTCAGACTGTTGGTGAGGCTGACAAGTAAAGAAGCAAATGAACACACTTCTTTTGTTTTACATTCTTTTGTTTTATATGTTTGTACAATGAACCTGCAGAGGGCAACTTCCTGTACTCATGAGAAGGGATGAAGTGGAGCTCTGCTCTTACTTCAGACTCAGACTTCTAGTATTTTCCTTCAGGTTTCCATCGGTTTTAAGGTTTAGTCTGTGCATATTTCTTTAAACTGAGGGACACGGCTCAACAAATGCAAGAAAAAAAACTCAATATAACAAAAACATAACATTTACATTAAAAGGCTGCTGGCATGTTAATAAGATCTGCTATGATTTATGGTTTTGGTAGTGACCAAAATGATACTGGACTGGTACACAGTCCTTTGAGAGTATTTACATCCAACAGACATTTTGCACATTCTATCAAGCTACAAACAAATTAAATGGATTTTACTGAGATTTTATATGATGCATCAACCCAAAGTGTCAGATCCTGGTTATCATCTACCTGCTACTAACCCTTTTCCACCAGTAGGGACTGTTGGAGCTGAAGGATCAGGGTGGACAGGTGTGTCGCATCTTGTCATCAGCTGGAGGACTACAAGAGGGTGGCAAGCCAGCACTTCGATGCCTGAGTGTTTTGCCTCTTTGTGGTACTATTACCTGGTCATTTCTAGTTTGAAAGAACCTTGAAGAAGCTTTGTATCTTTGAAGAATTTTGATAACCTTGACTAATAGTTTGTATTTGTCTCAGGTTGCCCAAGTCACGCTCCAAGTAAAAGAACCTCTGAGGAACTCATCTGACAATAACTTGGATTCTGATCGTTTATTCCTTGCCGGCCGCTGGCCCTGGTGGTTCCTCCACAGCTTCCAGGCGAACCCTGTCCACCCTCCTCCGTCCTGCCAAGACAATCTGAACCTCCGGCGGTTCAGCGTAGCCACGCTGCCCCCCCAGGATTGACAACCTCTCTCCCTGGCGGACCGACCTCCAACCAGATCGTAAGCCCCTTTACAAAGTAGTGTTCAAGGGTTGCATTTGCAGTTTCTTACCTGCGTCTGTTCCTTTGCAGCTGGTCAGCAGATTTTGGTTTTCCAGGTCACCTGTAAATAAAGTTCCTGAAACGCTTCTGTCTTCCGTGTTTTCTGCATGTGGGTCAAGTCGGCCTTATCCAATATGACACAAAGTAGTGCTTAAAAATCAGAGAACCCAGAGAGAACCCACACATGGATAGGGAGAACATGAAAAGTCATCGCAGGCCCCAGGCTGGCATTAGAACCTGACTAGGACATGCTTGCTGTTGCTGGAAAGGGAGCCATTGACTTTTTACTCTGGGGTATTTTGATCGAAGCATTTCATATATCATGTAAAACCCCGAACCAAGGGGACACACTTACCCTCTAAGAGATTAAATTGTTGATGCTAACATTGAAATTAGATAATCATGGCAAAAAAATTTTTTATGTTGGTCCAAAGTTGGTGTTCTGTCTCACATCAGGGCTGCTGTAAAAGCACTGAGGCTGTGAGCTGTCAGGCATTTCAGGAAGGAAGTGGAGTTGAATGACCTGCTGTTGGGGACAATGTCACACTGTGGCCCAATGTATTTCTCACAGCGTGACACAATAACGACTTGTTCCTACCACTGAACATTGTGGCTCTGCTTGGACCGAAGCCATAACTGTACAGTCAGAACTCCCTATCCCTTCACCAACCCTCCAAACAAACTGTGATTATACTCTCCCTGCCTCCGCACACATAATGGCTCCTTCTTCTCCCTCAATGCAGGGATCAAAACATGTCAAGTGACAGCAGCCGATGTCACACTGACGTCAGAGACGGCCTGCCTTGCTTAGAGGCACCTTGTCAAGGACTGAACACAGCTGTGGACTGCTTTGAGCTGCGTTTGAGTCCAACACCATAACTAATACCCCTTTTGCCTGTAATGGTTAAGGAGGAACGGTGGAGGAATGACATCCATTCTTAATCAAAGCAGATTCAGGCTGCGCTGTCCATTAAGAAGAAGAATAGCTCAGTCTCTTTTAACATGATTAGAGAGGCAGGCAGGCCAATAAACTCCAAGTCAGATATTAATGTAATAGCCAAAGCATCTGGTTCCTGTCTGAGTTATGATCCATTGTTACAGGGGGGAAATCAGACAGGAGAGAATCAGTGAAACAGTGGAAACAGAACAATACAAAAAGCATTTGTTTAAAAGAGAGAAAAAGAGGAAGTTCATAAAACTGTGTTTACACAACCGACAGAGTGAGGGCTAATTAAGTTTATTCCTACAACCTCTTATTTAATAACTAATTCATGTTCATCACTCAATTTGCTAAATATTATACAACTACAACAGTCCAACTTATATTTCCATCAGTTTGTTTCAGGATTCTCCACTTTTTAGAACTGCACCTCAAGAAATCACATTAAAGTGTAATTAAACTTTAATTTTATTTCATTAATTTAATTTAAAACGCAAGACTCATAGATTTAAACACAGAGTTATGTATTTCATGCAGTTATTTTTGCTAACATATGATTAGGGCCTAAGCAAGTGAATGTCCAAAATTTGGTTACCAAAAGAACATTTGAAAATGAAATTAAACAAATTAAAAAAGATTTTTAACATGTCATGTCTTATGGAATGATTGGATAACACTGACATCCTCCACTGGAAAGGTAAGTGGCTGTTTAAAGAGTATCCAAGCATATAATTGGAGAATTGAGTGGAACAAAAAACTGCTGTTATAAATGATAATTGCAGCCATAGGAGCACAGAGTCCAGGTTGCTTGAGTTCCAACGTGATGTTTCCACAGTCAGTGATGATTTGGGGATTTACATCATCATCATATTGGTCCATTGTGTTTTATCAAATTCAAAGTCAGCACACTGGATTTGGCACCTGTCCACGCTGCTTGATGTACCAATACCAGCTTTAATGACCATGGTATCACTGTTGTTGATTGGTCAGCAAACAGATTTAACCTCCAGCCCATGGTGAATTTATTGATTACTGTTAAGAGCAAGATGGGAGACAGCAGACCCAACAATGTAGACGAGGTGAAGGCCACTGTTAAAGCCATCCTTCACACCTCAGCACAGCCACAGGCTGATTGCCACCATACTGATGCAGCAGTTTATGCAAAAGGAGTGCAAGTAGTGACTGCATACGCCGTAGAGTACATGAAATCTTTTTAAACTGAAAAAAGTATTTGGCTGTTTACAGATTTCTACGTTTTTAGTTTACCGTTTGCACTGTTGTAAATGTTTCAGATCAAACAAATATCAGACAAGAGAACCTGAATAAATATAAAATGCAGTTTTCAAACAAATTAAATTTATTAAGAGAAAAAACCTATTTAAATGAATCTGGACCTATATGAAAAAGTAATCAGTAAAAGTATTTCAGTTTTACTTGCCACACCAATGCCTGACTATCAGACCTGTTGCATCAAGAAATGCCTGTCTAAGAACAAAAAGTAGGCCTACAAGATCTCAAAATGCAACGTACCATGTCTTGATCTAAAGAAACTCAAAAGTAGACAAGAAACGTCTTTGCATCTTTGCATCTGTTTCTAAGGCTTTTAGACTCCAGCAAACCACATTAGAGCCATTGTCCTCAAAAGGAGAAAACTCAGAGAAGTTGCCGATCTACCAGAATTTCTCCAAGAACACATTGACAACTAATCTGAGAGGTCACAAAAGGACCCAGAACATCTTACAGCACTACAGGCTGCACTTGCCTCAGTAATATGTTCATGGTTGAACATTCAGTACGACACTGGGCACAAATTCCAGTTGCTGGAGGATTCCAAGGCTAAAACCACAGCTGAACAAGATTAAAACCAAGTTTATAAGATTAAGGATTAATTAATAGTGTGAGTTTCCAACTTACCCACATATGGTATATTTGTTCAAATGACTCATTTGCAGAAACAATCAACCTCCGTGTTATTGCTCTGCTAATGTTATCAACTAAACGTCAGTGTCTGTGCTAAGGATCGTTATCTGTGCTCACTGGTGCACAGTCAGATGTTACTAGTTTGAGTCGTTCTTAATCCACATACCTGTCTTAAAAATAACTCAGCCATTTGGTATGATTATGAAAACAATAATCTGCTTATGAACCCTGAGAAGAGAAGATAAAGGGAAGAACTTGCAGACACATTCTGGGTTCAGCAAACATGATCTGCAGCAGAACCATTCTCTATGCAAACAATACAATTTAAGGATACACCTCAAAGGAAAACTTTTATCACCGAAAAAGAAATAATTTAGAATCAGTTTCTATTAACGAGGCTGGCTTCTTGATCAGCATATTCCCAACCTAGAGATCATGGAACCTGAAAAGGAAAGCAGATTTTTTTCCGATCTAGCTTCTATGGAGTTGTTTTTCAAATTTAATACCATGTAGTTTTCAGCTCTTAGAAGCGCCAGCTCTCATACGTATTATAGTTTTGTAACAAATATGCAACCACAACCCCCCTTTAAGTTTATCACATTAATAATCTCTAGAGGCTGCGCAATTGGGAATGCTGAACTAAAGGAGGCTTGTGTATAATACTGCAGCATCAATCTAAGCTATATGGATAAACTGTGTCAGGCATTTTCCCACGTACCCACTAACATCTTGTGGAACTCTGCTTCACAATCATCATGCTGGTCATTCAAATACCCTCAGTGCTTCAAATACACCACACAGTGACCACTTTGCTGCTCCAAAATCAGCACCTTTAAACTTAACTGAAATTTTCACCTGCATTCATTGACAAGCAGGTTGCCTACTGGAGAAAGTTTTAATGAATCAGACAAGAACGACTGAGCTGTTTGACCTCTATGACAAAAAGTAGGTTGGAAGAGTCAAGGTGAGGCTTTGAAAACTAGGACCCCCTTGGAGGTGGTAAACTCAACTTATATCAGCAGCTTGATGGTGGAAACTTGACACTCTTCCAGCATTACATCAAAATTGTTTTAGGATTAACTGAAGAAGGACAACATTGTCAGTATGTATAGCTTTCCCAAAGCGATGTCCTCAGTCATGTTCGAAATCTGTGGACTATGCTTAAAAGCTTTTTAATGACTAAACAAAGATTACAATCAAGGTAGAGCTTGCTAACAGGTCCTAATTCAGATATTTATAGTTTTGATCCTATGTTGATTAGAGAAAATCCACAATAAATAATGAATTTCGATTTGTGCAGATGATTATTGTTCTGTTTACAGTTGTGTATAAAAAAAGTTGGAAAACATAAAAAAAATATACCACAACTAAATATCTCAGATTTATCAGCATCTAGACACCTCAGATTATTTGGGGTCTGATTAGAGTTTTCCATTAAAACTAAAGAACGTGAAACATGTTTTAATGGTTTATCCTGCTCACAAGCAGAATTTTAAAACTTTTTAAACTAGAATTCAAAACAAGATTTTTTTTTTTCTTGCAGTCTAAAATGTGCAGAACTGATCAATCTATCCTGCAGTTTTGTCTCTAGGATGGTAACACAAAAAACACAAACACTTTAATAAAAGTAAAAAAATAAAATAAAATGCTCTGGTTTTTCAACCAAAGAATGTGGCAAAAAAAGTAATACTGAAATTTCCAGTTGTACTGTGGGTCCAACTGTAAAACAAGGAAACCCTGCATTGTTTAAAGCGCCTTATATTAAAGCTGTTCGTATTAAATTCGGTATCATTACACCACTAAATTACACCACTTTTATCAACAATATAAAAGTTGTCCTCTGCTGCTCTCTGGTGGTTATCAGCAATTACTGCACAAGTAACAGAGAGGCTCTCCTTGAGCTGCGTCCTATCTACACAGCACTTCCAACTTCTAAATATAGCCATGACCTGCTTTAATGTTTCATGTCAGCTGATTTCCGGTCAGCATCAGCACCTTTCCGCTTATTTCAGGTGCAGTTGAAATAGGTGGCAGCTGAGTTACCTTACAGAAGGCTTTTACGTCCTGTTCTCCAGTCTATCAGTCTGGACCTAAAGCTGTCTCACCGTCTATTCTAATAGAGAAAAATACCATCCACTTTCCCCGAACGTTGCTGTAATAAAGATCAGGAATTGACCACAAGTTTAAATAGCATTGTGAACATAAATGGAGGCTTTCCACTAGATGGCAGGTTGAGCTCAGAAGAAAAGCTGCTCCATTTTTCTTCTTCTTGCCGTAGCTTCTCTGGAGTTTTCATCAAATAATGTCTTATTCTGCTGGGAACACCTTCCCCGATTATCACACCTGCCCACTTCCTTTCTGACTCCATGCCAGGGGAATGCAGTACCCTGCTCCCACAATGCACTGCATCTCCCCTCCGTGAGGAAACATTGATGTGGTGCTGTGAGCATATGGCACTATCTTATGAAAAAAGGAAAGAAATACTAAAATGAGTCAGAAATTAAGCTTTGTTTTGACAGGCTGTATGTAAATGCAAACAGTCCCACAGGCAAAAAAGGATGGATAGATGGTGAACTCAGGTGACTCCTTTTTGTAGTTTTAAAGTTTACCTCAGAGGACATTGACAGAGCATATTGTTATAAAAAATTGAAGCTGTGATTTGGACATTTTTGTGTCTGTATAATCAAGAGAGGAAGTTGGGATTAGTTATTTTGGCTACTGCAATTATCCTACAAAGATTACTCATTTTGGCTGGCAAAAAGGATTCAATGAATAAATCAAAACTCTTTACAATTCTAGACGTTTTCAAGACATTATTGCCCAGGCAGAGGTGTGAAAATGAAACTGCATCTCCTCAAAGATCATGTGGCTGTATTCCTGTAAATATGCCTGTACCTGTGTGTTGTCTCAGGGTTGGTAACATGCAGTATAAGGTTGCAGGAGGTCAATAGCATCCACCAGATTACTTCCATAGGTGACTCAAAGTCAGACTCCGTAGTTCTCCCCATCATAATGTCAATAGTAATCAAGTTTTTTTCTGTAATACTGGCACGATCTCCCCTTAGCACTAGCATCTGTGCACACACTATAGTCATCACTGAATATCACATGTTGAATTTTGTTATCAGTCTATGTCACCTGGCTATAGCACCACTAAATGTAGCCATCTCTGCTCTGGTGTTAATGGTAGAGATGGTGACAGATTGTAAAGCTTCATACAGTCCTTCCAGCATTCGATTTTGACAAATGTTTGTTCAAACAAAAATAATTTGGCTTCACATTCTGTGCTGTTGTCAATTTACTGAAATCAGTTGTTGCTACCAGGTGACTGCAATAGGAGTTGTTGCTATATTATATACACGCACTGTCGTATTCAATATATTTATATATGTATATATGCATTCCGATGTTCGTTTGTCAGATTAAAAGTACCTTATGGAAATAATAACCTTTAAGCAGGTATTACACACAATTTTCATTAAGCCCACATTTCTTATTAAAATGTTTTTTAATGTAAAAGTTATCTAATATTGTAATCTTAAATGCTGTGTTTTCACAATGTTGTGTTTCTGTGAGCAGAAAAGAGAGTTGAAAACATAACTTATGTAATTAGTCTATATAATGTGTTTCTCTTACTAAACTGAGTTACCGAAATAAATTAACTTTTCAATTATATTCAAATTTCTTAAATATACATGTCCCACATGTCAAGCAATAGAAAAGGGCAAGTTCCAGCAACTCCAAACCAAAAACCCACTGGTTTAACTCACTGCCAGATGACAATTTCTACAATAGTGATGTCACCACTTATGTCCTACTCTGCCTATTCTAGATGCCCCAGCTCCTTTACTCCAACTCCAGCTCATTTAACCGGCTCATTGTGGATCTGCATAACGTGTACTGAAATCAGCTTATTCAGAATGCCTGACCCAAACCCAAGGAGCATATCACTAAATCACTGACCTCCAGCGGCTTGCACTACATCATCCTGTGTCCCATATAGGTCAGATATCAGATGTTTGATGTAATTACGTCCTTTAAGGAGATGGTTTGTAGAGAGGAAAGTTTCAGTATCCTCTGTCCTTCATTGCAGATCACATCTACAGCTCTTTGTTTACTCCTAACCACAGTGTGCTGCATTGTTTGTCAGGCTGAGGAAGCCTTGATGGAATCAGGGTCCATTAACATGGAAGGCAGCGTTGAGGTGACTTTAGCTCCTAATTAAAAACAGATGTGTCCATTTAATAGTCTTAATACTTTGTGGGAGAGCGAGACAATCACTGCAGAAATATCTATTTGCCTCATTAAATCGGGAGGCTTGATCATGATGAGAAGCAGGGTAATGAATGAAGACAGACATGTTTACCAGGTTGTTTAAACAGTGTTTGCTGGAAGGAGAGATTTGTTGTTTAGTGGTGCCATGAGGAGGAGGAGTGGGTGGGGTAGGGGTTCCTCAGGTGAAGACTGGTATGACAAATGGCACATCAAGTCAGTTAAAAACAAGGATCCACACCAAGTGTAAAGCACTCCTGGAAGTGATCCAGGCCTCAGAGTAGTTGGCAGTAATTTCAGGGCCATCTAGCACAATGAGAGACTACAGAATAGCCCTGTTTATTTGCTAATTGTCAAGACTGTGTAAAAAGCCTAAACACAGGTAATCAAACTGTATCTATGAGTGGTGGTCCAGATCAGTTTTGCTCTGCTCGACTGATTCATGTAATGAAAATACTGCAGCCCTTCTATATCAGTTAGTAAATCGTTATTAGGTACTTAATATGCATAATTTGGAATTTTATTTTTTTTGGCAATTATTTTTGTAAATCTGCATACACAGTATATGTGTACAGAAAAGGTTTTTAATAAAATGAATACGTTTTAACTTTGACTCTACAGAAGCTTTAGTCATGTGCACTTAAATTAGATAATTTTTAGTTTCATTTGCAAAAATGTCTTTCAGGGGGCTTGGCAGTGGTGCAGGGGTAAAGCACGGACCCATGTACGAAGGCTACAGTCCTCGACGCAGCCATTACGGGTTCAGGTCCTGGCCTGCTCCAGAAAAGTTGACCACATTTCCTGTTGGTCAACTTACAAAAATAAATCCTCCTAGTGCCACAAAAAAAAAAAAAAAAAAAAAGCTGTATTTCAGGGTACCGTCATGGATGGATGGATAGTTCGACTGATGGACGAACGGACGGATGGATGGTTCGACAAATAAGATACAACTTTTAGACTACAGGATATGGAATAAGGACTGTAAATAAACATTTTTGATAATCTTTTTCCCATATTGGACCAGGAAAATCTTGAATGAAATTCTACTCCAATTGGTAAGAAACACTGTGTGACTTATAGCTTTTTACCATTTCAGGATTATTGTCATATTAATGCCCATATTTGCATGATCAGTTTAATTTCCAAACCCTTATGCAAACTCTGCCGGCTGATGATGCAGTATGACAGCAATGTTGTACGATGGGGACAAAGACGTGTGTGGACACTTTAGATTTGCTCAGGGACCTGTTGTCACATCCCATCATCTAAGCATTGTGTTAACACCACAAGCTGCTCTTGGACGGCTTGCTAAATGGATGTTGAACCTTAGGATCAGTGACGGTGTTAATTGTCCCCAACTCTACTCAGCTAGAGTCCTGAAACATTTAGAAGCCAGAAAATTAATCTTGAAAGATTGGAAAGCCTCATTCTGTTTAGTTATTCGGAGGAAAAGAACAGCTGAGGGATGGAAAGCTCACAGAATCTAAAAAAATATGTATTACAATATAAAAGTTACAGTTAATAAAGAAAGTACAGAACCTGAGATATGTCTCTGATGCTTGGTGCTGTGTATTTTAAATCACTAGTCAATGGTAAATGGGCAATGGCTGATCAAGTAATGCCCAAATTTGAAAGGTTATCCTCCTACTAAACTCACGTTTTTATTTCTGACACATCTGACTGATTAAAAAACCCTGCTAGTCAATTGAAAGCAAAATGCATAGCTCTCTTATGAATCACAGGGAAAGATTGTGCTGTTCAGAGAACCAACCAAAGACTCCTGGTAGCCCTGGAGGAGCTGCAGAGATCTATAGCTCGGCTGGGACAATCTGTTTAAATAATAAAACAAATTTTAGAAGAGTGGCAAGAGCAAAGCAACTGTTGAAAGAAAGATGAAGGAAGTCCTGCATACACATGGGAGGAGGTAATCAGTTCAAAACTGATCCATTGACCTACGTGTAAAATGCTCAGGGTGGAGAAAAGGAACTTCCTGCACTCTCTTTGTTGCTAAGAATTGATAAAACAAGTTGGCTCTGCTGTCTTCCTAAGAGCAGATTATGCTGCTAAACTCAGCATGCTGCGTAATGATTTCACAGTTTTTTGAGGCGCCAAACATAATATACAACTTTCCTGTAGTCCATGCATATTTTGCGTGGCGAGCACCTGCAAACATCCAGATGGCGCTAATAGAGCTGCAGTGTAACCGAACAGGTAAAGGCAAGGCAAGGCAAGCTTATTTATATAGCACATTTCAGTATCAAGTCCATTCAATGTGCTGTAGATGAAAAAAGAAAAAGAGACATAATAGGAAAAGTACATTGAAGAGGTATAAAGGTAATTAAATAATTAAAGGGAATGAAAAATGAATAATTAAAAAGATGATAATAAAACATATATTAACTAAAAAATTAATGATAAAATGATTGATAACAAAAGAAAGAAAATTTGGACTGAAAACTTAACTAAAAATGCTTAGATAGGATAGTCAAAGGCCACTCTAAACAAATAACTTTGTAATCTTGATTTAAAACAACTTAGGGTGTCAGCACATTTACAGTTTTCTGGGAGTTTATTCCAGATTAGTGGAGCATAAGAACTAAAAGCTGCTTCTCCGTGTTTGATTCTGGTTCTGGGTATGCAGAGTAGATCTGAGTCAGAAGACCTGAGACGTCTGGGTGGTTGATATACTGACAATAAGTCTGTAATGTATTTTGGTGCTAAGTTATTCAGTGATTTATAGACTAAGAGAAGTATTTTAAAGTCTATTCTCTGAGCTACAGGGAGCCAGTGTAGTGACTTTAGTACTCCACTTTCTTAGTTCTAGTGAGGACGCGGGCAGCAGCATTCTGGATCAAGTGCAGCTGTCTGATCGATTTTTTAGGTAGGCCTGTGAAGACACTTTTGCAATAATCAATTCTGCTAAAGATGAATGCTTGAATTAGTTTTTCAAGGTCCTGCTGAGACATTAGTCCTTTAAATTAATTATTTGAGTTAAATCAGACGTTATGACAGGTAGAGTTGTCTTAAGAAAAGCTGTGGGTAAAACACAGAGGCAGCAGGAAGAAGAGCTTAGTTGCTGTACGATTTCTTCAAAGTTTTTTAAGTTTATTTGGGGAAATTGGGAAATTTTGTAAAATCAGTTCTAGTTGGAGGCAACTTTGGTACTGGAATTGATGTGGATGTGCTGACTGCTCCTCTGATCTTTTGGGTTTTTTCAGTGAAGAATTTAGCAAATTCGTTTCAGACCCTGGCAGAGTGGAGTTCAGATGCTACAGTTACAGGAGGGTTTGTTAACCTGTCGACCGTGTTAAATAAGGCACGAGCATTATTAATATTTTTGTTGATGATCTCAGAGAAGAAGATTCTCTCACATTTTTCAGTTGTAAGTTATATCTGTGGAGTCTCTCTTTACAGATGTTATAGCGAACTTGGAGTTTCTATCGCAATTCTGTCTTCAGGATTGTCAATATGAATGTTGAAATCTCCAACAATAAGTAAACAGTCATAATTAACACATGTCACAGATAAAAGCTCATTGAAATCACAGAAAAGATGGTTTTGGACATAGGAGGCATGTAAATATTCAAGAACATGGTTTGGACCGGGCTCTTTAGATCTAATGTTTAATAAAGCCAGTTTGGTGGCTTAGTGGCTGATATTAACTCGGTGTCTGGTTGTACCTGACAGTTTATGGCTTTTAAGTTTAATTGTTTATTACTGTCTCTTATCCTTTTAGCTTTATTCTTTCTTTCACGTATAAGCACAGTGATTTTGCAACTATCTCCTAACAGGGGCCCAAGTTTTTCAGGGAAATGATCATATATGATAGAGTTACCACTGGGGCCCAGACTATCACAGAGAAGAGATTTAAAGGTCCTGATTTGAAGGAGATAGATTAGGAAGTGGTGGGGCTCCGGGGCTTTTGGAAGATGTTGGTTTAGTGGCCGTGCCTGGGCCACGGGGGTGTTTAATGGAGAAGATCTCAGAGTCATTTGGGTCCCAATCTTAAAAACGTCTCTCATGTTGTCAGTGAAATCCAGAAAAGCAAGAATTGGACTCAGTGGAGAGACGGTAGAGTTCTGTGCGGTCTGGGTTGGGGTAACGGGTGATGTGGGTTTAACAGGGGGATTGGTCTGGGTTGGGGTTTATACCGGGGGGTCCACTTCTCCTGTGGAATTCGGCGGGGAGATTTTTTGTGATGAACTCTCTCTCTTAGCCAACTGCTCTATCTCTGCTGTAGTTGTTGCTGGCAGCGTTATCATTGTTGTCCAGTAGGAAGTTTGGTTGAATTTTCAAAATAAATCACAGAAACCTACTTCCAGCTCAGCCAGGATCAGGAACAGAAGTAACAGCGGACTTCCAGTGACCTCACTGTTTGAATAAAAAACCCGCGTTCCAACAAACAGACCTATTTCACACAGGTCCTCTGCGGAGCTGGAAGGAGGGACAGCATCTCCTTGCTGGCAAGCAGACATAACTCTTCAACTTGGATTCAGAGGGACTATGATCAGAATCAGAATCAGAATCACAAAAGCTTTATTGCCAAGTACGTTTTTGGACATACAAGGAATTTGTTTTGGCGTAGTCGGTGCAATACAATACAAATTAAACAGTATAAACATATCTACAATATAATATAAA
>JAHUTJ010001694.1:0-17121 GCA_036250325.1 Characodon lateralis
ACCTAGGTCCATCCCAGGTCTGGTGCTGCACTGTGATGAATGAGTATCCTTGTATGAGGGATTGCTGCAAAGTCAATGCCCGTGACTGTCCACTGTCTCTACATGCTCATCCAGGAGGAGTGACTGCTACAAGTCACTGACTGGATGCAATCTGCTGGGTTTCCTTAGACAGAAAAACTTTTTAACCAATTTGAATAAATAACTGAATCTGACTGCACTGTTCAGTGGTTACGATTAATTGGAATGTATGAACCTGACTGTTGTGAAGTGCCTTGAGACAACATGTGTTGTTAATTGGCACTATAAAAATAAACTGAATTGAATTAAATTATCCTTCCCACTCAGCAGTAAAAGTCCTACAACCATTCAGCACTACTTGTCTCTGTGAGGGCAGCTTTTCAGCTCTGGTTCAGCTGAAGACACAGAATCAGGGAGGATATTGAGGCTGATCTCTTTCTACCATAACTCTATATTTTCAGGCTCTTATCAGGAGAAAACAATTCTCTGTTCTGCAATAACTCTTCCATAGTTATATCTATGATGCAAGTTATTCTATGGTGAACTTATTGCTGCTTGAGTTTCTTCAAATATTGTTCTGTATTTAGCTACAGACAGACAATCAGAAGAAACCTACATTGTAAACTTATATGCTTTAAATCTTTGTACCTTTCTTTCAGTTTGTGGATAAAATCTGTTAGAAACAATGTTTGTTGTCTAGTTTATAGCTCGTTATGGTTTCAGTGAGGAGCTTTTAAAAAATACTTAGTAGTTAATAGATTAACTTCATTTGATGTACTTTGCATGAAAACAGCAAGTCTGTTTAACAATGACTGTTACTGATTGTTATGTCAGTCTTATGAATAATGCTTAAAGTTTGAATGTGTTTTTCATTTTATCTTTTTAACAAACTGCTTCTATTTCTCTAATTTACAGAAACTTTTATTACATAGACCAGATAGCTTGTTTTCAGTTTCACTGTATGGGTAACAATGACAAAGGAGGCTCTGTTCTATTCTATTCACTTCTAAGTAGTGACTGAATTTTAAAAACTGGCTGAAATATTTCTCCGACTTAGATCACAGATTGTCAGTAATGGGTAATAGTGGGTTGAAAACCACAGTTATAGGCTACTGAATATATTATCTAAGCAGTCTTTTAAGATTGCAGTATTTTACATAATGAAATGACAACTGGGACTGGGCTTATAGTACAGCCTTAGTAAAAACTCAAAGAACTGCATGAGATTAATGCAGAACAATCACGCAATAGTAGTGTTAGAAAAACTTTGAATCTGAAAAGCATATCATAAACCACATCAGTGTTTGTCCAACAAAGTGGTTGCCGGCAGTTTAGATTCATGCTGCGTTTCAGGTAACACTCCACTGTTGACGTAATAAATGCCAGTGTCATCTAGGAGAAATCAACTAATTCAGTCATGAAAGTATGTTCATTAATTCTTCTTTTATATTTTATTTAATTCTTGTTATATCCACTGTTCTTTATGCAGTGGGTAACTAAGGCGGTTGCTGACTCAGACAGTTTACTCCAAGCCCAGGGTTGTTTGGGAGGCCTGCAGAAGACTTTATGACTGCTATAGAGGCGATGTGTCATGGAGCTTTCACTGCAACGTGTGTGTGTGTGTGTGTGTGTGTGTGTGTGTGTGTGTGTGTGTGTGTGTGTGTGTGTGTGATGTGTGTCTCTAGGGGGGGTGGGGGAAGGGTAAATCCAGCCAGCCCATCAGGGCTTCAGATTTCATTCTGTTTCCTTAGGCACCAGAAAACAAACCGCTAACACTCTGTGTATCCAGTTACCCAAATACCACACACCTTGGTTGTCACATGCAAAAACTACAGTTTAACAAAGTAAAATCAACCTTGTAAATAACAAAGCAGCTAATCTTACAGACTGCATGAATTTCTCCAAGGTGAAATAAGTTAACCCCTAACGTGTCCATGTACTGAATTACATTAAAACATGGCACCCAGACCAGCCTGACACATGGACACCAGTGGTTTTCATAGAGACATTTGTACTCCTCAGCTATAGCCTACAAAATACTCAAAGCTGGGAATTAGACGCCTATCTACCCCTGTGCTACCCTCTGTGAGCTCTCAAGTGAGAAAGTCACAGCCCTGTAATGGTTAGATGTAATGGTTACTGTGAAGCCCAATACACACTTTGCAGCTTCAAACAGGACTTGAACATGTTAGTTGGCGAGCTCAATGCGACAGTAACTGCTGTCACGCTGCAGAAGATGACAGTCTGAAGGACTTGTCGCTGCATCAGACAGACGTATCACTCTTTTAATACATGTACACCAAGTTATGGGTGTTAAAGCTCTTATTAGTGAATCAGATGGGGAAAAGGAGACTGCAGAAGAAGCACTCATGGCTAGGCCAAAGACATGAATCATACCTCAATGGCTGACTGATTCACACTAAACGACCAGGGAACATAGACTGAAGACCACACGTTTGAGTGGCGTTTATTGCAAGAGAACAGAGAACTGAACTTCAGCCTCACGTACTTTCTTCGGGAGCAGTGCCACTTGGAAATTTAAAGCATTAAGGCATCCCCAGTATGTTTTACCCTTTAGGATGAGATTTGTCCGAAACATCTTGTGTGAGACGCTTTGTATGAAGCCACCTGAGATTCACCCCAGGCTGGTTGTGGTTCCACAACAGCAGCTTGATTTCTAAAGCTGACATGGAGGCTCCACATTTAGTGTGAAATACATCTCTGACTTTTGTAGCAAACCCAATGGCATGTGATTATATTTGTAGACAGTCCTTTACAACAGCAGACTGCCATGCTCTGAGGAGGAGCGTCCCGTGTACCAAGATGACAGCTGCACTGATGTATCGCTTCAATGAACAGCAGCAGTCAAGGCGATATCTAAAGTTCCTATCTTTGGTTTAGATTAGCGTTGTCCGGCTGATATATGCATCACTTGTAGCTAGATGCAGTGACCTGCACATTGAACTACCGTATTTTCCCAACTATAAGCGGCTACTTTTTTCCCATGCTTTGAACCATGAGGCATATAATGAGGTGCGGCTTTTCTGTGGATTTTTCTTCACCTGCCAGGGGGCGTTTTAGCAGAAAGTGAAAAAAACGAGACAGGTGGGAAGTCAAAATTGGAAATAAAAGAAAAAGCACTAATTTTCACGGAGAGCAAAACTGACATCGACACAGAAAAGGTATGTGACGAAGCTGTTCTGAGGCTGTTCAACTCCGACACTGAAGAAGAGGACTTCAGTGGTTTCAGTGAGCAGGAGGACGATGAATAAACCAATCAATAACTTTTCTGATTTGTTTGATCAGCACTTTCACTTTTATCCTACAGGCACCATTTGGAAACTAATCAGTTAAACTATGTAATCAGTTCAGTCGATATCAGCGGCTTTTAGCCCTGTGCGGCTTATATACACTGCTCAAAAACAAAGGGAACACTCAAATAACACATCCTAGATCTGAATGAATGAAATATTCTCATTGAATACTTTGTTCTGTACAAAGTTGAATGTGCTGACAACAAAATCACACAAAAATCANAATGGAAATCAAATTTATGAACCAATGGAGGCCTGGATTTGGAGTCACACACAAAATTAAAGTGGAAAAACACACTACAGGCTGATCCAACTTTGATGTAATGTCCTTAAAACAAGTCAAAATGAGGTTTCTAACCATTTGTGCAGACACATGCACATTTGTGGCCTGCTGGAGGTCATTTTGCAGGGCTCTGGCAGTGCTCCTCCTGTTCCTCCTTGCACAAAGGCAGAGGTAGAGATCCTGCTGCTGGGTTGTTGCCCTCCTACGGCCTCCCTCACGTCTCCTGGTGTACTGGCCTGTCTCCTGGTAGCACCTCCAGGCTCTGGACACTACGCTGACTGACACAGCAAACCTTCTTGCCACAGCTCAACTTTATGAACCAATGGAGGCCTGGATTTGGAGTCATACACAAAATTAAAGTGGAAAAACACACTACAGGCTGATCCAACTCTGATGTAGAGGGGGAGAGTGGTGGCCTAGTGGTTACAACAGGAGGTTTGTGTTACACAAGGGGCCAGGTTTGTATCCTACAGATTACTACCACTCTGGCTCCCTGAGCAAGACCCTTATCCCCAGAATGCTCCCTGTCGCACAATGGCCGTGTGGCCCTCCAAAGAAATGCCACCCCACACCATTACTGACCCACTGCCAAACCTTTCATCTGTGAAAAGCACAGGGGGCCAGTGGCGAATTTACCAATCCTGGTGTTCTCTGGCAAATGCAAAGCGTCCTGCACGGTGTTGGGTTGTGAGCACAACCCCTATTTGTGGACGTCAGGCCCTCATAAAAAAAAAACTCCATGTAACTCATTGAGTCGTTTTCTAACCGTTTGTACAGACACATGCACATTTGTGGCCTGCTGGAGGAGACAGGTGTACTGGCCTGTCTGGCTCTGGACACTACGCTGACAGACACAGCAAACCTTCTTGCCACCATTGATGTGCATTGATGAGCTGCCTACCTGAGCCACTTGTGTGGGTTGTAGAGTCCGTCTCATGCTACCACGAGTGTGAAAGCACCACCAACATTCAAAAGTGACCAAAACATCAGCCAGAAAGCATAGGTACTGAGAAGTGGTCTGTGGTCCCCACCTGCAGAACCACTCCTTTATTGAGTGTCTTGCTAATCGCCAAAGATTTCCCCCTGTTCTCTTTTCCATTTGAACAACAGCTGTGAAATTGATTGTCAATCAGTGTTGCTTCCTAAGTGGACAGTTTGATTTCACAGAAGTTTGATTTACTCAGAGTTATATTTTGTTGCTTAAGTTTCCCTTCCTGAATCAATACTATGCAAAACTAACTTCTGCTACAATCCCAGCTGTTAGTCTGTTAGTGTATATCTACTAAGTTTGCACATCATAAAGCGTATTTTAGCATTCTTCTTTGGAAAATAGCTTCAACTCCGTCAGATTAGCAAAGACGTATCTGTAAATATATAGTTAGTTTGCTGTTATGTTTACTCCTTCCATTTCGCGAGGTCAAAGTGACCTAACCTTGCTTTAAACGTGACTACAACATTGTTTCTCCCATGTCTGCTGTGTTCCTTGGTCTTTGTGATGCTCTTTGTTCACAGATGTTCTCTAGCAAACCTCTGAGGCCAGAAACAAAACAGCTGCATTTATAAAGAGATTAAACTACACACAGAGGGACTGTAATCACTAATTAGATGACTTTTGAAGGGACGTGGTTGCTCTAGATTTTATTTAAGGTTACCAGAGAAAAGAGGACTCGATACAATGCACACCACACGTTTAAAATTTTTAATTTGGAAAGTATTTTCATAAACCATGTATCGTTGTTCTACCATTTAACAATTTTGTGCTGTTTTGTGTTAAGCTATCGCATAAGATACAAATAAAAACACAGAAGTTTGTGGTTGTAACGGGACAAAATTTGGATGACAAGGGGTATGAATACTTTTGCAAAACTGCAGTTCTTAATATTTGCCAACAGGCATGTGTTAGGTTGTTTATCCACTAGAGGGCATCTGCTCAGCTTGTTCCCACTTGCAGCACCTGACTGACAGTCAGCCAAACTGAAACTGTAACTTTTCTCCTCCTTTGTTATTACATCCATACCATGTTGTCTTGTATTCTGATGTATTCTTATACAGTTCTTAGTTTATTTAGTAGTGAGGTAATTGGTAAATTACTATAGCAAAGACAAGATTTGCAGTTATTCTGGAGATATTTCACATTTAAAACCTTTGTCCAGTGAGATAAATATAAACCTTTTTTTATTTCAGCCCTACCGCCCATCCCAACCACTAACAGGCCCAGCAGTGCTAAAATGCCAAAACAGCCCATCCACTCATCTCCAGAGCCTAACAAACTATACAGTGAGCTGCAGAAACAGAAGAAAACCAAGACGACCCATGAAGAAAATCAGCTGGAAAAGAGGCTGCAGCGCCTGGAGCGAGAGATCAGTCACAGCCAAGCTTCTTCAAACCCGAGATCCTCTGCAGGTAAATGTGACGAGTAAAATAATGAGTTACACTATAATGGGAAAATAAGTCCAAAACTTAAGTGAAGCCAAGGTTCTCAGCATTTAGTAATTTAAAGAGTTTTACTTCTTGGCCTCAAGGAAACTGCATGAAAAAGAGAGTGGGAACAAGATAAAAGAAACAAATTTTATTGGGATTAAGAACTTGGCAATACACAGAAACCTCAGATATGTTTTACAAGTTTAAACGTTTTTATCACACCCCAAGGTATGAAAACATAAAGGCCAACTGGAATATAAAATCATTGTTGAGAAAAAGTCTTCCAAGAACCCTTTGTTTTGGAAAAATACGTATTTTCCAAGTGTAGAGATCAGAGATCGTCACTCAAGTCAGCTTTATTGATTGACCATGCGCATGGGAGAGCATAGCAGTCAGATATGTGTTCAAGAGCCAAAACTCCTCTAACTAGACAAAGAACATCCCTTTATAACAGGTTCAAGATAGTAATCCTTGGAACTGAATCCCTGATACCAAGGCACCGAAATTCTCATCAACACCTTCCACTTGTTTTTATTGTGATTTATAAATAATCTTGGAGTCATGCTGAGTACCAATATTGTTTAATTCTAACAAAACCTTAATGAAACCTGTGATGCTATGATAGCAGGCAGCCAGGCAGAGCTACAGAGTCTGAGACAGCAGGCGCAGGAGCTGGTGGATGAAAACGATGCCCTGAAACTGACCGTTCACCGTCTGAATGTAGAGCTGAGCCGCTACCAAGCTCGGTTCAGACCACTGTCCGAACAAGAGGTAGGAAAAATCAACCAGTGTACCCACAGCTCTTTGAACTTACCAGTTCAGTCAAAATCACAAAGTATTCACCAGACTGTTGTTCTATAAATTCAGACTCTTTGTATAACCAGCTCTTTTCTCCTGGGAAACTGCATGCTTCCAGAAATCACTCACATGAGATTTTGTAATCTCATGTAATTGAATCATATGTTGTGTTTCATCTACGTTTATGTCATTATTTTATTCTGCCACCTTTCTAATCAAGCTTGTATGATTAATATCCAGCAATCATCCTTTGATCCGCAGCCCTGCTGAGGGAAATAAGGCTTTCTTGTTGTACCTGGTTCCATTTGATTTGCTGAAGTAAACTAGCTTTCCATCACTGTTTGTTCCATTCTTTCCGCGCTGCTGTATACTTCACTCTGCGGATGAAAGCATACCTGTGTTTCTAATCATGACTACCACATGCTGTTTTTTTCTTGTGATCATCTCTGGCTGTTTGCTTCCTCTGTGGCAGTGGTCTCTGTGAGTGACTCATTAGTGACAGTGGAGGTGAAAAGAAAAGATAAAAAAATAAAAAATAGGGCAGAGTAACAACATTATGAAAAAACCCAAAGTAAAACAGAGGATTGCACTTAAAAAATCTGTCGAATAAATAGCGTATGCCTGTATATTCAGTGCTTTGCTAAAGTGTTCTTACTGCTCCTTTAAGGCTCTGGTTGTGTGTTTATTGGTTTGTGAACCTCAGCCCTGGTCTCAAGTCTTTTGCACCCTGTGAACAGGTTTTCGTCCACTACTGCCCGGACAGTTTGGGGTTGGATATTCAGTATCCAGTATGGCCTTTGCTCACATAAAATGTTATAGTTGCAGGTATAAACTATTTACTAACACTTCTAGTGGTTTGTATCATATTAAACCAGTGGTACACACAGTACAATACACCTTATATTTGTAAACATGTCCCTTAAGTGTTTTTATGCCAAAAACATAGAAAGAAGTACATTATTATCCTGTTGTATTACCAGTTAGGACCACATCAAGTAGGAAATTCCACTGATTGTCTTTATGGCTACCTGAACGCTCAAATTGGGTGTTATGTCTTTCCCAAATCCAAACTCCAACTTCTGTGACCAGCTTTCCTGTCCATGCAGAAGAAAAGCATTCCCACAGCATAATACTGCCACCACCATGATTCAGTTCAGTTAAATTCAGTTCATCCATCTAGCCATAGTCTGAACCCGCTTATCTCTGCAGGGTTTCAGAAAACTTCCTCAGTGCTTCTTGGGAGAGAGCTGGAATTCACCCTAGAGAGGCCGCCAGTCCATCCCAGCACAACACAGAGACACACAGGACAAATAACCATGCACAAACACACACACTCCTAGTCATAAGAACTATTTAGAGAGACCAATTAACTTACATAATTAATGTAATTAATAAATAACTTACATTATTTTGGACTGTAAGAGGAAGCCGGGGTACCCAGAGAGAACCAACATATTCTCCATGCAGAAAGACCTCAGGCCGGGATTTGGACCCAGGACCGTCTTGTTACAAGGCAGCAGTGCCCTAACGTTGCTACGGTCCAATTTAATGAAATTACATTTGATTACATTTTGTTCAGTTCGTCCCAATTTTGTTCAGCTGAAAACTTTGTAATTCCTCCTCAGAGGAAATCAGATGTTGGAGGAGCTTCATTATTATTTCCCTACAATAGGAGTTGTTGTAGATGGTGATAGCTGTGGGCAGATTGGATTTCCTGTAGTAATCTCGAACTGAAGAACCCCCTGACTGAAGACATTGTGTTGTTACTGTGTTAGGAAAAGGACGCTCACAGTCGGCCATTATGGGTTTCATCTGATGCAGGATCCTTCTTTCCACAGTCAGGTGTAGAGGTTCCAGAGCAGTCCTCAGAACTGTGGGGATGGTTTGTTCAGGGTGTCCACCACATCAGACAGAAAAAGAACAAGATTCTGTAAATGTGTGTTCTCTGACCATGGTTCCTGAAGTGCCCTGTTTTTATTACATAGAAATCTTATTTGTTATGGACCACAAACTCTTTAGTGAGCTCAATATAAAGCTTTCTGGCCATCCATGCTGTACCAGCCGTCGTTGAACAAAGGTTTATTTATTTACCTTTTGCATGTGGATTAAGATATTTTAGTCAAGGCTGCAAGAAAATAATCACTGACTTTATTGTTTTATCTTTTGCTGCATTTCATCTAGAGCTCCAAAATCAAAGGCATACCGAGCACAGGTTCTCCTCCATGGCTGGTTAGTATCTGAGTATAACATCAGATCAGCGAACCCTCTGGCTGCTTATTGGTGAACTTCTCTTAATAGCTAGTTTTATTGGCAACGTTGGTAATGTTTTATTATGTACATGAATACATACGCATATGTCTGTATGAATGCTAAACATTTTTATGATTCTGTTGAGGCACAACTGATAATGCTGAGGAAAATGTAACAATTTTGCTCCTGTTATTATCAGCTTGCTGAGACGGGGAGGACAAAAGCAATTTCTGCGTGACATAAATCTTATATGGGACATTTTGTATAGGCTTATTTTTGTTTCATCTATTTGTAGCTTGACATGAAGTACTTATGCCCTTTGCTTCTGGCCTATGAAGACAATATGAATGAGAAGGAAGCACTTCTGCAAACAACGGAGGTAAAATCATTTTTGTTAGAGCTCACATGCACTTTGTGTGTTTTTTTCTCACTTACACGTTAACTATACATATATAAAAAGTTTCAGAGTCTTCACTTTACTTACAGTGCCGGTCAGAACCTTATGTACAGCACACACATCATCAACATGAAGTTTCAGGCTTTTAGTGATCCATCTGAATGGTTCTTTTATCGAGGTGGTTACAGAAGTAGGTCCACAAGTTTGAATGCTTTGTGTTCTTCTGTTCCACACACAGGGTCAAGATTATACAGGTAGGCCGCTCCACTAATATTTGGTGTTTTGTCACTTATCAGTTTGCAGAGGAACCACAAACATGTTATAACCATTAACAAGGTGTTGGCGTAGTTCTGCCGAGATGCTTCTTGGCCAGAACAGAGTTGTCCTGCCAGAATAATCACAGAAGCTCGTTGATGGTTGCAACATCATACGTGGTTTTCTTGCAACTTGCTAAGGGACAACTACATATTTATGGGGGTCGGTATACATTCAGCCGTGCATGTGTAATTTTAAAACTGAAAATTGGCACACTGGAAGAAGGCAGAAGCTTAAAAATGTTAGCCAGACTCAAAAACATAGGAGCTAAGGCAAGGCTGTATAAAAAGTATTACTCAGAGGTTTAAGAGAAGGCTGAAATGAGAGAGATAACAAGAGAGGGAAAAAACAGACAAATAATAAAGAAAACACTCATAAGTCTAAAAATAAAAAACTTTACCCCTGTCTCCACTGGGAGGAGCAGTGAGTGAGGAAATACGGATGGATCTGTGTGACTGGGAAGACATAATCCATAGCAATTTGGTCAAATCACTTCAACTATTTATGTTTGTCAGTGGTAATCAAGTGCTGTCTTTTCATTTGGTTTTTTTTCCTTTTACCAGTGTTAAGGTCGTTAAGATTTCCTCCCAGAAACAAATGTTTCTTTAGTGTGTTTGTCTGTTGCAGGAGGAGGTGACCAAGCTGCGAGCTCAGGTAGATGAAGTGATGAAAGAAAATGAGAGGCTCCATGATAAAATTACCAAGATGGGTGTGGTCAGCCAGAAGGACTGGTGAGCAGAAACATGCTGTCCATGTGTGTGTACAGAGTCTGTAAGGTCAGCACGAGAAGTTGCAAAACTTTTGCATTTTCGTCTATGCTTTGATACAAATCCCTCATTATACTTTAGCATGCATTTACATTTAGGCTGTTTTGCACATTAGTTTATTAACAATACATCACTGGATTCATATTTGTCATGATGATCGTCAGAACAATGAGGCCGACATGTAAACTAAACAACAGATATCAAATAGATTATTAAAGCAGCTGCTGTGGCTGGGAACTGCTTCTATTAACCAGTTTGCATAAAAACCAACAGCTGTGAAAAAAAGATGATGAAGTTATTTACTCTAGACTGGTGGTGGTGCATTGTCTTGCAAAAATATTCATTTATCTTGAATATTTTTACATTTTGTTTCCTAACAACTTTAATGTTTTTCACAAAAAAAATTTAAAATACAGATGTAGTAGTAAAATCAAGTGCAAATTACTTCCTTCAGGAGCCACCTACCTAGATAATAGAGTCTAGCTATGTGTACTTTATGCTAAGATAAATAACACTGTCCTGTGGTGACCTCAGAGGTTTGTTAGAGAACATTAGTGGACAAACAGGTTGATGAAGAACAAGGAAGACAGCAGACAGAACTGGGATAAAGCTGTGGAAAAGTTTAAAGCAGGGGCAGTTTTAGGTTATAAAACAACAGCCCAGGCTGTTCAGTTCATCACCTGAAAAATGGAAAAAGTATGGTGCAAGAAACCTACTAAGACATGATGGTTCACCAAAACTGACAGGTGGGGCAGGAGAGCATTTCAACCAGAAGCTCCATGGTAACTCTGGGTGAGCTATGGAGATCTGCAGCTCAGGTTGGGAAATAGTTTGCCAGGACAACTATTAGTCAAGTATTCCGCAAAATATTTATAGAAGAAGAAATCTATTCTTTAAAGAAAGACCATTGAAGTCCCATTTAAAGTTTGCCACAAGCCATGTTGGTGAGCAGCAAGCATATGGAAGAATGTCCTCTGGTCAACTGAAAGCAAATTGAAGCTTTTTGACACATAACCCTGAAGACATGGCTTCCACAGTGACACATTGTGGTGGCAGCAGCATGCTGTGGGGATGCTTTTTTCAGTAGGGACATGGACCTGGACAGAGTCGAGGGGAAGATTAATGGAGCTACAAATAGAGTAAACCTGGAAGAAAACCTGGAAAAAGGAGTTGAGACTGGGATAGAGGTTCACCTCCCAGCAGGACAACAACCCTAAACATACAATCAGAGCTACAATGGAATGACCTAGATAAAAGCATATTCATGGATTAGAATGACCCAGTCAAAGCCCAGAAATCCAACTATCTGTATCAAGCCTTGAAATTTGCTGTTAACAGACACTCCAATTCAACGACTGAGCCTGATTAATTTAGCAAAGAATGGGTGAACACTTCAGTCTCTAGATGTGTGAAGCTGGTCGTAACATGCACCAAAGACATGGAGCTGTCATTAAGGAGAAAGATGGTTCTATAAAGTACTGACTGTTCCTATTTTATTTAAAAAATTAAAAACCATGTATCATTTTCCTTCCCCTTTACAGTTATTCACTACTTAGTGTCAGTCTATCAAAAATGCACTGATGTTTATGGCTGTAACATAACAACATGTGAAAAGGTTTAAGGGGTAGAAATACCTTAGCAAGGGACTGTATACGTCCAAAGCCAGTTGTGTCTCTAAAGAACCCCCCCGCCTCTCTCTCTCTCTCTCTCTCTGCAGCCAGCTGATTCAGCAGCAGGCATTTGTGGTTTTGCAGGAGAACCAGGTTCTGATTGATCAGCTGGAGGCTCAGCATGAAAAGGCCAAGGCCAGTCACAGCAGACACCAGTCTGAAGGTACTGTGAAAGAGGCCTGAAAGAAATCTAAACACATTTTTCTTAAACCACACAAGGTGAAAGTTGAGTAAAAAGTCCAAACTGAACAAGCTTTTCGGGTAGCAGTTTTCTTGCTCTGCTTTATGTTTTCCTTCTTCTGCTTCTCTCTGTAGTATCAAAAATGTCTAAGCAGCTCATGATGTTGGAGGAAGAGAAGGAGCGTTTGCAGGAGGATCTGGAAGAAAGCAGACGGGAGTTACAGAAACAAATGAAGGAGGTTCAGCTTCAGCAGGCTCGCCTGAAGGATGTCGTCACCTGGGATGAGCACTGCAGCATTGCAGGGAAACTCACAAGGTACCTCTACAGTCTCTGCTTTGGTTCATATTACCACCTTTAAATCATAAACTAATCAGTGAAACAGCTCTGTTCCACACTTCTGACTGAGAACCTTTCTAGCAACACGTTTTTTTTCTAACAATGGACAGTTTTGTTCATTTTAATGTTTCACTATTTGATTTGATACAGAAAAACGCGATAAGATCGGAAGCATCTAAAACATTACATTTTTGATTGCCACAGAGATCAGCAAGAGCATGAATTATTTAACATGAAACCAGCAAAGTTCAAGAGAAAAGCTGCACTTCTGCAAATTCATCAGAACAATTAGTGCTCTCAAACAAACAGAAGGATTACTAAAGCTTTGATGAGCATCTGTAGGTTCTGCCCTTGATCGTAGCTTATTGTTGCCTGTCAACAAACAACATCTTATATAGCCAACATCCAAAGAAGGAGAGCAGCCACTGGAATATCTTGAAAAACCTGGAAACATTTTCCTTGAAATTGGTTTACCATGAGTTGTGCCATGAGAAACGTTTTATGTAAAATCTGCTCCTGTCTCTCAGACAGCTGGAAGAGCAGGAGAGCAGAAATAAGAGCGAAAAGGAGCAGCTGCTTCTAAAGATGTCCGGTCTACAAGAGGAGAACAGGAGTCTGGCTTTGGACAAAGCCAGACTGACTGCTGATGTGAAGACAGTGAAGACTGAGCTGGAAAACTGCAAACAAGCAAACAGGTAATAAATGTGCTGCTTCTTCGGATCGGCTGACTCCTGAATTGTAAGTAAGAGGAATACATTCCAGAATCTGTTTCTGTCCAGCAGGAAAAAAAAACACCCCAGTACTAGTTCTTCATGGACAAGAATACACATTTGTTAAGAAGATAAGTCAGCTATAAATGCATAGTTAACTTTTGTATTTGCGCTTTAAAAATCAGCAGAACATGGTCAGAGAACTCCAGACATCAAACTCTGGAAAAGTATAGGATTTCGACATGAAAATATTCGAAAACCCAGCGGAAGGATAGAGATCTTCTGTTTCCAATACCTTAGTTATTCAGTGACTGTGGATGCTGCTCGATGATGTTGGACCTTATTGGAAACACTGAACGTCCCCAGCTCTGTTCTGTGGAACATTGTGGAAACAAAAATGAGCCCAATGTGTCTCCTTACTAAAAGACAAAATCATTTTTATTTCCCAGTGACTTTCTTACTTCTCCATATCATTAAAACTGACAACTCTGATAGCTTAGCAGCAACTAACTAGCATTCACAAAATGTAGAATGAAAGTTTTGTTTGTTTGCCAACAAACCACTCCCTCACTGTTTACAAAAGCATGTTTTTACTTGTTTTGCTCACCTCTTTAATCTTTTACTCGATTTATATCAGACAGGCACCAATTCCAGATAGCTCTGACCTAATAAAGCCCATTGGAACCAGTGCAAATTATAAATACCAAATTATAATTTTTTCTGTTTACTGGATAAATTGAAAGTTATTTCTGAAAAAACAGGCCAAATTATAGAACCATCTCTTTTTCATCCATCAAAATCTGCAAATATCATAATAAATTGTTGAATATATAAAAAATTGCATAAAGAGTTAATTTAATAAAAATATATAAAAAGTATTTTTAAAAGTTCTTAAAAAATGAACGTTGAAAGTGGTAAGTGTAATAAAAGTTCTAATCCTTCGGGTTATGTGACAGAGGTATTTATAAATAAATAATAAAAGCCAGCTAAATGAGTTAAAGCACATTCTGGGTGATTATTCATTTACTGCATGCAGGAGTCTTTATTTTTAGTCTTAGTGATCATTGCATTTTCATATAAGGATCAGAGGAGGCATTACATTTGTATGTGAGAGACAGAGCAATCAGTGTTACACCGCTATGCAGTTAAACAAGATTTCACAAGTTTTCTTTTAAACAACAACGTTAACAGACCTGGTACTTTAAACTGTCTTTAACATCTTGTATTAGTGATTAGCAGAAGTGGATTTACCAACTTTAAACATCAGTCTCTATTTGTTGGCCTTATAGAGTCAGCAGACCCGAAGCCTAACTAATAGATTTGAAAAAGGCGGCCAACATTTCGTAATCCAACATGAAGCTTGGTGTCTACTTCTCTGTTTTGGCAGCCTGAATAAATAGCTGACATGCCTCCATCTAAAATACATTTTCCTTTCCAGATGCTTCGTATAGCATTTACGCTTCTTCTAACTACAACGTCTTTAAAGACCTAATTTATACAGAAAATAACTGTCCTCTTCACTCAGTACCAACTCCCACACCAAGAGTGTTGTTCTCAGTGTGACCCGGTCGAGTGTTCATTCATATTCAGCGTTCTGATGAGGCTGGTTTGTCAGATTAAAAGTACCCTTTGAAAATAACCGGCTTTAGGCAGGTATTAAACATACTTTTCATTAAGCCCCATTTCTGTTTTCATTAAAAAATAAACAGGCAATCATCATAACGAGCAGAAATAAGGGCTTAAAAACATCAGTCTGTGAGTAAATAATCTAAATGTGTTTCACTTAGTGAAGTGAGGTATTGAAATCAATAATCAGTAATATTCTAATTTATTGAATTTGACTTTAAATGTAGTTTCCGTCCAGCCGATCTCCCTCTGCATCTCTAATGAATATACAGATGCTACTGAGGTTGTCTTGGTAAATGTAGATGATAATTGTTTTATTTTTATCAGTGACTTGAGCTGTTCTAAAACCTCCTTCGCTCTGGAAGCATGCTCTGTTCCCAGCAGGCTTGCTCTGAGATTAATGTGGAGTTTTTCATTCTGAGGTGTGAAGACTGTCAGAGGGGTGTTGGATTAGTCAAGGATTGTTTCATGTCCTTGTCCAGATGGATATTGAGTTAATTCTTTGTCTCTCTTCTGTTCTCACCTCCTCTCTCTCTGCCCAGTTCTTTTTCCTGAACCCTGCTACATATTTCCATTGTTCTATCTTATCTCTGCATTGTTTTTTTTATTCTTTCACTTGTTAACTTACACAGTCTTTTCTGTCAATCCATTAGGAAGGCTGAGAGGAGGATAAGTACACTCAAGAGACAAAAGGAAGAGAATTTGCTGAAGGAGGAGAAGACCCGTCATTACCTAGAAGCTGTTATTTCTGTGGCAGATCACATTTCCAGGGAGAGAGACCTTCTACTACACATGGTACTACCAGTGTTACTGCTGTTCTTTTGCAGACTTTGTTCCACACGTTATGCTGATCACATGCAAACACTGACACAATTTATCTCTTACATGAAGCAGAATCAGGACATTATTTGAAATATGAAGTGTGCTTGATTTCCCTTTTTGCTTTTTTGACTAAAGCCAGTTTAGCATGCAGTGTAGTTGAAACACTAACATTCATCAGGTCAGCTCAGAATAGTTTATATTGTGGTCTGAAATGATTATATCAGGTGTGCAGGCAGAGGGGATTGTCAAAATAGGAAAGACTGAGCAGGAAGTCGCAGCACAGAATGACAGACAGATATGTGTTGTGTTGCAGCAGGCGATTTAACACGTCAGATAAAGCTGGGCCTCGTGTCTTGCGGAGCTAATGAATAAAAAAACAGCAGCTGTGCAGCATCTGGATGATGACAGCCAATTTATATAGACAGAAGAAAAAAACTGTTTTTGTCCAATTTTGGAGCATCAGTTGTTTATCAAACAGGCAGCTTTCCTCCTACTGTGTGTAAAATACATATATTCTTCATGCCAACTGTGGGATTCATGGATAAGTACATCTTAGAGATCTTACAGATAATTTAGGCAGATGTTCCTAGAAAATCTCTGGACCATCTGAGAAGATTAAACCCAACCACATTCCACTCGTATAGCATATGCGGTTATAACCCATGGATCTGCTTTGTAGTTAACTAAAACATACACAAGCAATGCAGGATATATATCAGTGAGTCTACAGCATTCTCAAGACAAGTAGAGAAAGTAACTCTTTAAATAATAGGAAAAAGCACAGTTTTTCATTTCACCTTGTATGCTGGTATTTTAATGGTGGCAACAATTAGCTTTTTTCCCTTGTGAGATATTAGGTATAACTGCATTTAATTCTGTATTTGATAAAAAAGATGTAAAAAAGTAACAAAACACAAAAGGAATCCTTTAAGTTCTGCCTTTTATTGGGATAATTTGAATAGTTATTAAAGTAAATATCTGTTACAGTTATTAGATAATATTTGTTAGCTGCTACACAAGCCCAAATCATCATGCCTCCACCACCATGCTTGAAAGCTTGTATAACATGTACAGGGGTTGGACAATGAAACTGAAACCGCTGGTTTTAGACCACAATAATTTATTAGTATGGTGTAGGGCCTCCTTTTGTGGCCAATACAGCGTCAATTTGTCTTGGGAATGACATATACAAGTCCTGCACAGTGGTCAGAGG
>JAHUTJ010001695.1:0-17113 GCA_036250325.1 Characodon lateralis
TGTGAAAGCACCACCAACATTCAAAAGTGACCAAAACATCAGCCAGAAAGCATAGGTACTGAGAAGTGGTCTGTGGTCCCCACCTACAGAACCACTCCTTTATTGAGTGTCTTGCTAATCGTCAACGATTTCCCGCTGTTGTCTATTTCATTTGTACAACTGCATGTGAAATTGATTGTCAATCAGTGTTGCTTCCTAAGTGGACAGTTTGACTGGAGTTACTTGGACTACAGTTACTTGGAGTTACATTGTGTTGTTTAAGTGTTCCCTTTATTTTTTTGAGCAGTGTATATCAAGCAGAGCATTACAGCGATAGCAGTAGGGATCCACTTGTGAAAGTAAATCGGTTGGGCTTCTTCTTGGCACTCAGACAACAATTATGAGTGTCTGCCAGACAGGACGCGTTAAAAAAAGAGAAAACAAGGAAAACAAAGAGAATTAAAAAAGGTACATTTGCAAAACATTCTAATGGTAATGGTTACATAAGTATATCTAAGCTTGTCTTTCAGTGATCATTTTAGGAGCCATAATCTGGAAGTATGATATGCACTGATATCTAATTTCACCATAAATCAGCCACTGCCTAATCGACCTCGTAAGATTCCTGACAGAGAAGTCAAAAGACTAATCAAAAGAGTTGTCCAACAGCCAAGGAGCACTCACCGAGAGCTTCAGAAGGACCTGGAAATGTCAAGTACTGTTTTTCCAATGAAAATAACTAGTAACTTTGCTTCTGCGCATACTCAGTGCGTAAGACTGCACTGTTGAGGTAAAGGAATGCTTGGGCTTGTTTAAAGATTGTAAAGCTAGTGAAATACTGGGAGAATATAGTCTGGTCAAATGAGGCCAAAGCTGATCTCTTTCAATGTCCTTACAAACACCATATTTGGAGGAAGAATGGATCTGTATGTCACCAAAAAAACATTGTGCCAAAAATTACATTTGCAGGTGGGAACATAATGATGTAGGCTGTCTTACAGCATACAGTACTGGCAGAACTCATATAACTCTACAAAGGGTGAATAAAGAAATGTACAGGGACGTTCTTGATAAGAATCTGAAGGTGGAACAAGTCTCAAACACAGCCAATGAAACTCCTGATTGATTTCAGAGGAAGAAATTGCTACAATGGTCCAGATAAATACATGTTTTGTATCAAATTGACAATCTATGGAAAGTGCTGGAGCATAGAAATGACTCCCAGATTCTTCCAGTTTTGTAGACAGTTTGTGTGGAATAATTAGTTAAAATCACACTTGAACAATGCATTTGACTAGTTTCTCCATACAGGGGTTGTCTAGAAGTTGTCTTTACCAAGAAATGCATTTCCACAAAGTATTTAATACATTTCTCTGTGTGTTCAATATTTAATCCCTGTGTCACTGCAGGTTTTTACCCATACCTTCATTTGTGTACTAATTTGCTTTGACGTCTTTGCTCGCATTGATTATTTTGGTTTTCTCCAACATTTGGTGTGAATTTCATGTCAATGGCCCCATTAGATATAGTTATATATAAAAATGTTGACATGTTTAATACTTATTTCAATCGTTGTCTATATATATATTTCTAATTTTCAGAAAACTGAATGTTTGGTTTTCATTAGCTGTAGGCCATAAGCATTAAAATGCTTAAAAAACATCACTCTGTGTATAGATTTTACTCCATAAATTTATCAGTGAAATAAACTAGTTTTCGATCACATTCTTTTTTTCAATACATCTGTATGTGCCTTTTTAAAATTCCTTTTTAAAATTCAGTCTCTTTAGTACCATGGGTGACAGGTGTAAACATACAGCAAACTCCAAAAGCAACAAACTCCAAAACATACAAACACAAAAATCCAATTCAACAGAACTGAACTTGCTGTTGTTTTTGCTATTTGCAGCATTTTTCCTTTTGCCTCTGTCTATTTTGTGTGATTGCAGGATTTGTCTTTTGCAGTGTTTTTCTGTTGAATTGGATTTTTGTGTTTGTGTGTTTTGGCGTTTGCATCATTCACGTGTTTGCAGCGCGTTTTCGCCTGCGCGTTTGGTCATTGTACATTAGGCACACCAAGGGACTTCAGCAGTCGCAAAGATTTCTTGTTTCTAGGATCGGTGGTAAACCCAGCATTTGGGTTCATTTTATATAATCCAGCAGGCTTTAGGCTGAATTAAATTACTAACAAAAGGAGGTTTTCCTTCATTTTCGCGGGAGAAACAGAGTGTCCCGCAGGATTTTCCTGAGCCCAATCGAGAAGAACTCGATTAGAAGTTGCACAAGGACGCTTCCCCCGAACATTAATTGGATTTCAATCACTTTCCGCGATATAGGGGTCCATTGTGTCAACATAAAAAGAGACGAATAGCGGAGTTACAGAAAGATCATCAATCACAATCACAGCTCTGATCACTGCATAGTCAGACTAATTCGAAAGAGGGAACCTTTACGAGACGCTCTGTTGAAGGAGATAAATCTCTTCGCTCTAGGCGTTAGAGAAAATAAAAGTTGTGTTCATGTGAAGATTACAGGCAAACAAGTCTTCCATCCAAGCCAGAAAAAGTGTCGTTTATCGTTTAATTGGAGCCAGCCCTCCCCCCTCCTTCAGCTCGCTCCGTGGTTTATTCCAGCCGCGCTGTATCCTCCTCAGCGAGGCTCGTCTCCACCGTCATCCACACACTGAGTCAGGCGGTTCAATCACAGCACTGAAACATTATCAACGTGAATATGGACAGGGAGATCAGCATTGAGATCGTCAGGACTGCTTTGTTCTTAACTGTTAACAGGGTGAGTTATTATTTACGGGATGAAACGAGTTTTCTTGTCCAACAAGACATGGAAATGGTGTTTTCCGACTACTGTTGATTCAAAAGTAAAGGTGCGTTTCTCAGATTCAGTGTAACAAGTGTCTTTGGAGATGATTATGTTTGCAGATGCAACTCATGCATATTAAGATGTTAAAGTTGTTATTCTGGATTGCTGTTCTTTTATTTATTATTATAAAAGATTAACAATTTTCGACATTCATCCGTGTACGCATGCAGAAGCTGGCTGGAAAAGATACACGTTGCATCGCTTTGCACATTGGTTCTGCTGTACCAAATTCAAAAAGTGATGCTTTTCTTCCCTCTTTTTTGCATTTTCTTTTGAGGTTTTAACACAAGTCAGCGGACACATCTCAATAACTCCCCTCCTTTTCATCAGCAAATGTCAGTATCAGAGAAACTCTCCTCGGAGGAAATTGCGCAACAGCTGAACAGACAACAGTTTCCCTAATGAAGAGCTTTGCAAAAAGAAAATATCATTCACGCTGCTGCAGTTTTAATCACAAGGCGTGCCCCCCAAATGTGAAATGAAAGTGAGATGTCACGTTTGCTATTTACGTGCATGGCTCCTCAGCTGACTAACTCTTTTAAAAGTAATTTTTTTCTACCTGCAAACTGGTACCTTGAAGAGACAGAAAAACTATGAAGGTAATTTGAATACCAGAGAAATGATCACAGTGGTGGCAAATTGGTTTTCTTTCTTTGAGGAAAAGTACACTTGAATTCAAAAGAGAATAGCTGCAAATTAAATAGATTTTTTTGAAATGTTCAAAAAGGAAACATGCTCCTGCCAGTTTCCAAACAGGATTGTTTCTGACGAGCCCTTAAAAGATTTAAGCTCCTCGTAGGTTGGTCTTTTACATCATGATCTCATCCATTCTTCAGCTTGAACCCCATTTGCACCTCTTTGCTCCTACTAAACGGTAGACATGGACACCTTCGCATAGCTAATGAGATCCTAATCACAATCCATTTACTCAGCTCAAATCCCCAGGAGTGTTTCATCCAAGAGCCAGCTGGTTCTTTCCAAGTAAGGAGCAATCTATTTGCTGCTCCTTGACTTCAGTGGCGGTCAGGCCAATTGCAATCTTTCTCTCAATTCCCTTCATATATGTGTACATATTTCAGTCTGTTTTTCTGCCTCCTTCCATCTTGGTTGTTTGCCTTTTGCAGAGCGCGTGACAGCGGCTTATCCTGACACCTGCCCCTGCTTCTGTAATATCAGCAGAGTTTTTGCGAGATTGCTTTCCTGAATGCATGCATGTTTAATCACCTTTTCTCTTCACAACAGCTGTGTGAAGACCCACGTTATTGGGCTTGCTAATGAGAGAGGGCAGGAAAAGGAAGCCAGGGGTTAGTGGTGTGTTGAAGTATTTGATCAAAGCATACGGATTGTGATGTGAAGAGGCAGTGTACTATGTTACTCACTGGCGTTTTCACATGTTGTCACAACCACATCTTATTGGGTTTTTATGTAATAGACCAACAGAATATAGTGCATAATTGTGAAGTGGAAGAAAAATTATACATCTTTTTAAAAAATTTTTGGCAAAGAAAAAATCTGAAAAGTTTGGCACCCATTGTATTCAGTGTCCCCTAAAGGAATATAATACAATGCAATCCTCTTTCACTGCAAGGCTTTTAGGGTGTGTCTATACCAACTTTGCACATCTTGTGTCTTAATATGTTGCCCAGTCTTCTTTGCAAAAAATCGCTCAAACTCAGTGAGATTGGATGTAGTGTATCTGGATACTTATTTTTAAGTTGTGCCACAGATTCCCAATTTGATTTTGATCTGAATTTTGTCTGAGCCATTCTAACACCAGTATGTGATCTAAACTACTCAACTGTTGTGTTGGCTATATGGTTAGGATTGTTTTTCTGTTGGAAGGTGAACCTTTGCTCCAGTCTCAATTCTTTACAACATTTTAACAGGTTTGCCCTGCATTTAGGGCCATTCATCTTACCATCAACTCTGTCTGTTTCTTTGTCTTTGCTGATGAAATACATCTCCCCAGTATGATGCTCCCAGACACGTTTAACTATGGAGATGGTATTTCCAAGTTAATGTGCAGTGTTTTGTTTTGCATTTAGGCCAGAAGGTTCAATTTTGGCCTCAGCTGACCAGAACACCTTTTTCAGAGGTTAGCTCCATTCGCTTTGCTCATGGCAAACAGGACCTCTTGGGCCTTCTTTCTATATTGGCTTCCTTCTTGCCACTCCTCCATACAGGCTAGATTCAGACTATGATTAATAGATGTCCTGTTCACAGATTCTCCTACCTCAGCTATGGAGCTCTGCAGCTCCTCCACAGTTGCCAAGGGCCTCTCAGCTGCTTCTGCATAATCCTCTCATTGTCCAACTGGTAGATTTAGGTTAATAGCCATGTCTTGGTAGGTTTGTAACTGTGCTGTACTCTCTCTGTTTTCAGATGATGGAGTTAACACAGCTTCATGAAATGTTCAGGGAATTTTAACTTCACCAACATGTTTTCTCTTACTGGGTAAAACATATGATGTGTCAAAATATGATACTACAATGTGTCATAGATTTTTTTTTGCAAAATATTTAAACTTTTATGTTTGACTTTTATTTTATGTAAAAAAATGCCCAAAATTATACAATCCTATTGCAAATTGCAACAGTTTGTGGGACAATTTAAGGTTTTATGCATCATTCCAAATTAACCATACTGTACTAAAGTGTCCTAATGACCCTGATTATTTGTGAGCAGGGGTGTGAGCAGGGGTTTTCATCAACTTCATCAACATCAACCGGTGAAAAACGTCAACTCTCTGCAGTTGATTTCTAACAAATCATAGCTAAAACTAAAGAGCTTAGTGAGGACCTGTGGCTGCGCTTTGTGGCTGCTCAAAAGTCAGGTAAGGGCTACAAGGCCTAAATTTCTTCAAGTTCCAGAAGCCGCAGTAGAAAGTATTATTGCAAAATACTAGACCTTCCACACAGGAAAATCTCAGAGGACGTGATCGTAAGTCAAAATTGGCACCAACACTGACAAAGCTGATGGTGTGATAAGTGAAAAAGAATACATGGACAATCCCCAAAGGCCATTCTGAACAAGGTGGGCCATGCAGGTGGCAACCACTCAGGGCAGACACTCAGTTGCACACTACATACTGCTGGACTCCATGGGTGTTGACCAGGGAGAAGCCCCTTCTTTAAGGCCCACAAAAGTCTGCTTGAACTTTGCAAAATTTCATCTAGAAAAAGTGGAAGACTTCATATATTTTGTTTTGTGATGAAACAAAAATGTTCTTGTTTGGCAACAGTGATATAGACTTGATATTGCAGAAAAAAGGAGAAACATTTAACCACAAGAACACCCTCCTCATGGTTAAACATGGGGGTGGAAATATAATGCTTTTGGTTGTATTTTTTTAACCAATGAGACAGGGAACCTTATCAAAGTAAATGGCATCATGAAAAAAAAAAACTTTATCATGATTCTCAACTTGAGTTGGTCTGCATAGAAACTTTGTGTTAAATGACATTTGATGTTTCAGCATGACAGTAAACCAAAATCCACAGGTAAACTGAATGGTTGGCCGACAATCTTTTCGTTTTGAAGTGGCCCAGCCAGTCTGGACCTGAATCTGATGGAGAATCTTTGGAGGGAGCCAACGATAAGGAGACAAGGAGGCTTTCCAACTTTAAAGACTTGGAGCTCATCAAAGATACCAATGGGGACATCTAAAAAGCAACAATTATGAAAAATGTTTGGTCGCTCTTTTAGCCCGAAATTGCGTTTTCTTTGATTATTGAGAAGAGTATGAATAATTTTAGGCTTGGTATGTTTTTATTCGCATGTAAAAAACAGAGAAATCTTTTTTTCCCACAGCGATACTGTGTACATTGTCTTATTATCTTTTGGGCCATGCTGATTGTTATTTGTAAAAAAAAAAAAATGTAAAAACAATATATTTCTGTTCATAATTACATGTTGGTCCTATACGTAAACTCCTCTGGCAAAATAAACACTGAAGTTTGTTATTGTAATGTGACAAAATGTAGAAATAATTTCAGGGACGTACTTTTGCGAGGCATTATTCTTACAACAACTGATGGAGTGATGTGTCTTGTTGTGAGTACCCATCAGGCTTTATTGATGATGCCAGTCACAGAGAGAAAATCCATCTGATTAAACCTTTTGGATGAATAAAGCTATCAGAAGAAAAAATTTTGACCAAAAGCTCTGCTGGGTTTATGTTTCTGGGGTACCTTGTGTTATCTGCTAGACATTCTTGAAGACTTTCATTGATCTGTTCTTATTCAGGAGAAGAGTTCTTTAATAAAAAGATTATGGCAATCCATGTTTATTCTACTGATGAAATTATACATGGCAAATTCATTTACCCTATTATTAACAAATGGTCTTCAGAGTAGATGAGAACCCAATTATATCATCTTGACCCCCATAACCCCACCCTCATACCACAAAAGAAAGCATGCAAAATTTATGCCTGTATAAAATATTTATAAATATCTGTATAACTCAACTGTAGGGGTTAAGGTCAAGGAAAAGGTTTCTCAGGTTTCTCAAAATGCCTGGGAGAAAGGTTTGAAGCTAGAATATTTTAAAGCATGTAATATCCTTCAGACATTACATCTAGAAATAATGAGCAGTATTAATTTTTTTAATTAGCATTCTAAGGGATCGTTAAAATATGAACATATGGATGTGTTTTCAAAAACACTGTGCATGAAATCATCATTGCTTCTAGGGATGCTTGTGTGAGTTTTAGTTATTGTAATAACGCATTAAGGTTTTGTTTGTTGTTGTTTTTTACAGTGGTTAAACAGTTTAGGAAACAAACCAAAAATAAAGATAAATACCAGACTAAGGGTGAAAAACGTCATGTCAAACAGTAGCAGCAGCAAGAGGTGGTTTTATAATTTACTGTTTTTGCTATGTTGAACATCACACTGTGCAGACTTTAGAGCTAGTCAAGCATCCTCCTGTGAATGTGTTGACACGGTTGGCGTATCACATTTTTTCCCTTTTCTTGGCTCAAAAAGGGAGTAATCTTATGTTGCAATAGAATCTCTCTAAATCAGAGATTCTTCTTTATAGCAAAGCATATGCATTCCTAAAGCATGCAACTGAAAATACTGATGAGAATGATTTTGTATGTATGACATTTCACAGTTCGAAAAACAAATCTGTAACAAAGACTGTTCATTGTACAACACAGGTCTACTTTTAATGTTAATCAAACCACAGCAGTGCGATGATGAAACTGAATATTTTTGGTCCTTTTCCCGGGCTAGAGATGTTACCATGAGTGCTTCTAAGCCTTTTTAACGGCAGATGAAATTGCACTTGAAAAGTTGTAGGCAGGTTGCTTGACTGCTGAAATGAGAGACTCGAGTGCATTTTGCCATTGTGAGCAAATCAATAAACTACCTCTCAGACACTGTAATGCACTGCAGTGCATTTTAACACTAGTGTTAAAACAAGCAGTAAACACAACACATTTAATAGGTATTCTCATCTTTAACCTTCATTTGCATCACTGAGACTTGGATCAGATTGAATCACTGTACCCTTTCCTGTCTTCTTTCTGCAGAATACATCAGCTGCCTGCAGACATTTTCTCTGAATTTTCTTGACCCTTGGCTGTGGGGTTGTGAGCAGCTACCATGACGTACAGCAACTCCAGCTCTCTGACAGCCAACCTCAGTGGGGCTCTGGATGGCTACGACTCTGGAGGAAACCTTTACCGGCCATTTTCCGTTTTCAGTGTCCTCACTCTCACTTTACTGGCAATGCTGGTGGTGGCCACCTTTGTGTGGAACTTGTTGGTGCTGGTGACCATCCTGAGGGTGAGGACATTCCACCGGGTGCCCCACAACTTGGTTGCCTCCATGGCCATATCGGATGTGATGGTAGCCGCGCTGGTTATGCCGCTTAGCCTGGTCCACGAGCTAAATGGCAGGTTGTGGAAACTCGGACGAGTGCTCTGTCAGGTGTGGATCTCATTCGACGTGCTCTGCTGCACGGCCAGCATCTGGAATGTGACAGCTATAGCTCTGGACCGCTACTGGTCTATCACCAGGCACCTGGAGTACACACTCAAGACTCGAAAAAAGATCTCGAACGTGATGATTGCCCTTACATGGCTGCTATCTTCCATAATCTCCCTGTCACCGCTCTTTGGCTGGGGAGAGACGTATTCAGAAGGGATGAAGTGTCAAGTGAGCCAGGAACCATCCTACACCATCTTCTCCACCTTTGGGGCTTTTTACCTCCCACTTTGTGTGGTTCTGTTTGTCTACTGGAAGATCTACAAAGCTGCCAAGTTTCGGATCGGCTCTCGGAAGACAAACACAATCACACCCATGGCTGAGGTAATTATACTTTTTCTCATTTTATTACAGTCTCATTAAAACATCTTGTCATCCTTAAACAGTGCTTTGCAAAAGTATTTAGGACCATCAAACTTGTTTACATCATGGTTCATTACAGTTACCAACCACAATGTATTTTGAGATGGCATGTGTAGCTACTTTTTGGTCCCTCTTCCTGAGCAGGTACGATATGGGCAGAGTAGGGACTACATGTGATATGAATGGACTGCTGTTCACTGATTGGCCATGGGACCAGGAGAAATGAGAAGGTTTTCACTGAAGTAGTGCAGAGAAAAGTTAATAAAACTCAGAAGCGATTACAAAAATACTAAAGACCACAATGGCCGGGGGGCGCTGTATTTAACAACTTCCTAAACCAGCTGATCACACATAAAACTAGCTGTTCAGGCCCACATACATTTCCCCCAAAACACACAAAACAATACCACAATGAAACAGCTTGTTTGGTGTGGAAATCTATTGATGGTCCTGAAGCGAAACACCATCTGCAGAAGGAAGAAAGGGCGGAGAGCAGCTGCTGTAATCGAACTGCCTGCATCGGATCAAACAAGACTCCGCTGAGCACAAATATTCAATGTCCAACCTAAAACTAAGTTCAGCGCGGACAAAAGTCTGCGGTTCTGCGCTTTGAAGTCCTTGTCTTCGTTATTGCCATGGCTGAGACAAACATAAAGCCCAAAATTGTAACATCTTCAGTCAGACTTCGGAGCTTCACCAGTCCAGACAGCAGTGTCTCTATTGCCTGTTTCTCCTGCCACACCCCTCACATCAGAACCCCTGAGGCTAATTTTATCAATTCTGGCTGGGCTGTGGTCCAGATAATTATCCCAGTGGATCATTTTATACATGAAAAAAATCATATAACATATAAGCCATTCTTGCATTTCAATAATACAAACATTAATTTTATTTTGTTTGTTTATCTTTTTATACTCTATTTATTTATTGATTTATTATTTTTATCATTTCATGCTGATTACTTTAATGTGACAATGTAATACACTAACATTAATGGTGGCATAGCGCAGTCCACACAAGTCAATGAAGACATAACAGGTTTCGTGCCGAGTTGAGGGAGACAGCAGCGGTTGAGTATCTGTTTTAGTCATAAAATTTTCAGTGATCTTTTCACAGCACTTACACTTTGAAACTAATGTTTTTTTTACATTTTAACAAATACAAATCTTTAAGTGTGTAATGCATTTGAATGAATCTATTACTATTGTTGAGTCTAAACACATTTTATTGCAATTACAGCTTCTAGTCTTTTTTTGGTCTGTCTCTACCAGCGCATCCAGCAGCTAAAATCTTTCTCAAGGTCTGACACATTGGACGGAGAGTCTGAGAACATTCATTTTCAAGTCTTGCCATAGTTTCTCCTTTTGAGTTAGGTCTGTATTTTGACTAGGCCTTTCTAAATATGCAGAAATATTGATGAAAATGGTTTGATCTAAAGCATTCCATAGTAGGTTTAGTGTACAGTTTACTGTCTTCTTGATGGACGTTTCTCCATCCCAGTCTTGTGCAGCCTTCAACAGGTTTATTTCCAGGATTGTCCTGTATTTAGCTTTATCCAACTATTATCAGCCTTCCTGGCCCTGCTCACAAAAAGCATCCCCACAGCATGCTATCACCACCATGTTTCACCACGGGGAAGGTGTGTTTGGATGCTGTGTTAGATTTCTACACCACATATAATTTCGTTATGCTTGTGTATTAATAAGGTGACTTCTTAGGGCATACGTTGCACTGGATTTTACCTAAGGGCGTCAGAGTAAAGCTTTTTAGATTTCTTTTGAAAACCGTGTCAGTTTCCTTCCACATCTCAATTACGCACTACACTGTATTTCTGTTACATAGAATAAATTGAAGGTTGTGTCAGAAATATTTAAAAACGCAAAGGTTCACAAAATTTGAATCCTTTTTCAAGGTACAGAATTATCTGTATAATGTTCATATTTCACTTCTCAAAGTAATTGTTTATTACTGTCCCTGGTGAGCTGTTCATAAAGTAATCAGAGAAGTCCACAAGTATCTGATGTGTGAGCATAGGAAAAAATAATTGAAGTCATTCTGCTCATCACCCGCAGCCTGCTGATGTGCGTAGGCCGAGAGTTGAAAGCTATAAATACTGTCTTAGCATCATTAATAGGGGCCTGCACCTTCCAACTTTGCTGTTTAGCTAATTAGCACACATAAAAGTCTGGATCTGTTCCGCATTACATTAGCAACTAAGTTTCTGCTGTGAAATTTAACCACCCCCTAATTTCCATCTTACATTTCAGCGATATCTAAAAGGAATCATTTGCATTGGTTACATTTATTCATTAGATAAAGCATTTCCCTCATACCTAAATGTTATTAATTTTTTTAAATAAGATTGAGGTATTTTTTAAAAATACCTAAAATTGTATGACCTCAAAATATATCTACAGATAAAGTCAACATTTTTCCAAAAAATATCCACTGATGACCACCTTTTTTACCTTTGGGTCTGTAGCTTTGGTATTAGCTTACACCAAAATAAAACATCATGCTCAAGGACTAATTTAATTAGCCCTATCACTAAATAAATTGCCTACTCTAAAATTTTATTACCTTCCTTTTGTCAGGTTGTATCAATCAGGCAATCAATCTCCGAGCAACAGCAGTCATAGGTAATAGGTTTTGGTGTTTTCCACAGGGTACTGTTGGGTTATTTGTATCTTAATATAAATTCTACTCCCATAATTTTCAACCATAACCTGCAAACTGTAAATTTGAGCTTTGATATGAGCAGTGTAATCCAAGAAAATAAGCCCTCTGGTCTCACACATCAATACGCCCACTCAGACATTAAGACATACACACACGCATATAGACACTGCAACAGAAACATATGGTATTAATAGGTATGATGCACACATTCCTGACCTAGTTGAACAAATAATTCTCAGAAGGCCGTAAAATGGATTGCTTTTTGAAACAATACAGCAAAGTGCAAATATGCAGAGGAGGAAATCTGTCCACCCGGAGCTCTGAACCCATCATACATCATACCCAATCTTTAGCTGCTAAATGGTTTTGTTCATTTACTTAAAATGGAGTGTGAAGCTTACAAAAAATCTTAAGCTCTTTTTCTCTTATCCATAATGCAGTTCCACACAGCTCCAGGATTAGTATTAGTTTTTTCACTGAAGTTGAAATATTTTCAATTTTTGTTTCCATTAGCTTGAAGTTAATGGAGGTTTCTGCTGATTGCATGGTTATGGCACAGTTCCACTGTTTCTGGCTGTTGTTCAGCCAAATGTAGCAGCTGTGCCGCAAAACTCAACAGCTGTTCCTTTCATAGAATGGTGTACACATAGATTTAACTCAGAAGCATGACTTGGCATGAATTGAAGCAGAACCAGTTGTTTTCCGTTACTTACAATTTATCACACTTTTGCAAAACCTTCATGCTTTCACTAATATGCTTATTTTTCTTATAGTAGAAATGCATATAAATGTGTTTTGTAGCCTGAACAAACCTACACTTCTCGCAAAACGTTAGGGATTTTCGGCCTTCAGGTGAAATTTCATGGAATTCAGGATAAACCTAAAATGCGCCATAAATTGAACTTAATGTGACCTTCTCCAAACTCACAACAGGTGTTTAATCCACGAATCATCTGATACATTTCCTGGTTTAATCAGAATCGGTATTTAAACAGTCCTCCTCATGCTGTTCACATTTTGATAACAGTTGATCAACAGTACCTTGCCATTGCGAGGATTCAAACAGGATGTTCTCAGACAGAAGTGGCCACTGACCTTAGTGTCACAAAGTGTCATCAGCAGGTTGCAACGGAGATACAGAGAGCGTGGAAGAGTCACAGAAAGGCACAGAAGTAGACGTCTTTTGGCCACATCCCACCACTGATGACTGCTTCTTTTTGAACAGTGCCCTGTGGAACTGGATAATGAATGCCACTACACTCCAGGCATATCGAAGGGACGTGAGAGAAACCTGAGTAACATCAGACCAAACCACATACATCAGCGTGGTTTGCATGCAAGACAACCTGCAAGAGTTCCTTGACCACACCACCAGGCAGGGGTATCATCATCTTGCATTGGCCAGAGAGCATTTACGCTGGACGAGGGACCAGTGTGCCTCAGTGCTGTTCTCTGATTAAAGTTGATTCATATTAAGCAGAAATGATGGCCACCAGCTTTGTTGGAGATGTCAAGGAGAATGCAATGCATCAGCCATTGTTGTCACCAGACAAGCCTTTGGTGGTGGTGGTGGTGTTACAGTGTGGGGAAGTGTGTCTAGTATAGAACTGCCCTACACTTTGTGAATGGTACAGTGACAAGCTCACACTACCTAAATAATACCTAGTAATTGTCAACGACAATGTTCCAGCTCATCTAGGTGGCATCATTAAGGAAGGGGCTGCCGGGCACTGGGGTACCACAAATGGTACCACAAGTGGCCTGCACTTTTTCTAGACCTGAATCCCATAGAAAACCTATGGGATCAGCTGAGTCACTGTGTAGAGACTCTAGAAATCTGTACCCCAGAACCTCAATGACCTGTGAGATGCACTTTTAGAAGAATGGGATGCCACGCCTCAGCACACAATATGTGGACTTGTGAAGAGCATGAGATGTCATTGTCAAGCTGTAGTTGATACTCAAGGGCACATGACACGTTATTGAGACATTGACATTTTTTGTTGTGGTATACCCACCAATGTTGATGGCTTTTGTTTCAGTAAATTGTTTGAGGAAGTCACCATTGCAAACTTCTTCTTAAATGTCCTTAAATGTCCTACCTTCATGATATGATATCACTGTGGCATAACTTTGTCCATAAATTTAACCTGCAAGCCAAATGTCCCTAACTTTTTGGGAGAAGTGTAAGTTGGTTCAGGCTGAGTAGTGTCGGTGTCAATATTGATCCTCCTCCCCCTGAAATCCCTATTCAAAGACGAATTATGAATGATATCACTTTGCAAGCTTTCTCCTTTCTATTTGACCCTACCTTGTTAGATTCCAACATGAGTTCTTTGAAAATGCTGTCCTTTGCTAAAGAAACTACATCTGGATTCAACTCTCCCCAATAGCTTTAGGCAAATCTCTAAATTACAGTTTTTCTCAAAAATCCTCGAAAAAGTTGCTGCTGAAAAATTAAATGACTTTATGGAGGTCAGTGTTATCATTGATGTTTTTCAAGCCGGTTTTGGTAAACTGAACAACGCAGAAACTGAAAATACCAAGTATCAGTTGATGGCAGCAGACTCCGGAGAGGCCATTGTTTTGATTTTATTGGATCTTACTTCTCCATTCGACACCATGGATCATGATATTTTGATAAATAGACTGAAGGACTTATTTTACTGTTTTTTATGACTAACCTGTTTTCAGACACAGCTACTCTGGACTATGCAACATAATTTTTACTTGTTTAAATAAGGCACGTCTGGATTGCCTTCAGACTGCAGAATGTGGCGGCAAGGCTTTTAACCGGGCCTAACAACATGGGCCACATAACCCCAGTCCTGGCCTCATTGTACATCTGAGATGGTGTTTTTCAGGCAGTGCCTCTGCGGCTCTGGAATTTCCTTCCACTGTCTCTGCGCTCCATAGCCTCTCCTGGCTCTTTTAGAAAACACATAAAGATGTGATTATTTAGACAGGCTTTACTTATTTAGTAGTTTTTATCATTTTCTTTTTAATTCTTGTGATCACAAACCAGGACAGCAAAATAAACTGTTCACTTCGAACTGCACAATCGCTCTGTGATCAGGAAGGCCAACCTGATCACAGAAGATGCTTCTCATCTTCTGTGATGATGAGAAGCATCTTCTGTGATCACAGAAGATGCTTCTCATCACACAGAAGATGAGAAGCATCACACAGAAGATGAGAAGCATCACAGAAGATGCTTCTCATCCCTTCTATCACTTAAATCAGCTGTTCCCATCAGGCAGAAAGTTTAAAGTCCCTTAAACTGAAACATATTTTAACACACTTTAAACAGTTGCTTTTAACAGTCCCCTTTTGTGTTTTAATGTGCTTTTTATGTGCGTCTTGAAGTATGATAAAGTTTTCTATTCTGCTCTATTCAATTCAGTCAGTCCCTGGAATTGCAAGCAAGCTTTGGGTTCATGCTGCTAAGTCACCCATTTGGTTATCGTTCAAAAGAGTTCACTCCTTCTGCATTTGCCCTGGCAGTTTTGCTTTTCAGAGATACTATTGGGTCTCTTTACCCAGATCATAGGTCAGAACTAGATGACTGTCTTTCCATCATTCTTGACAGATCTCTATTTTTCATAGGCAGTGGTTTCTACCAATACCACGCCATCTTTGCTACCCAGGCTGCAGGTCACTTGCACCAATTTGGTCAGTGGACATAGTGGGGTACTCTTGACTCTGAATTGTATTACATATTTGCTGCTTGTAAATTTGTCATGCAGTCTTTGTGGTGCGACATTCATCCCTCAGTCAATATTCCAATCCATATGGGTGTTGACAAAGGAGGTCACCTGATCTTGTATCAAGAAGGCAGGATGGTTTGTAACAATTTTGTTGACCTTGCCTGTTCAGTCTCCAGCTGTATATTGCTGCATGCCTTGCTCCTTCTGCAGTGGCAATCATGCAAGGAACTCCTGCCCCTACAATCTGACATCCCAGGCAGATTGACTAAGAAAGCACTTCTCCACATTCATTAAGGTGAATGCCCTTATATCTGCTTTTAAAAGTCACCTTGATAAAGACTTTGTGAACTTTCCCATTAGTGGATTTATACATGGTTTTCACCATGGAAAGCATTCCTAATTCCACCCAGCACTGTCACAATCTCCAGTCTGCTCTCTCAGAACCCGACACCGTTGACAGTCTTTTAGCTAAAGAAGTCATAGAAGGATTCATTATAGACCCATTCAGCCAGCCATCCTTCCCCATTTTTTTGTGTCAGCCCAATTGAAATCACCACACTCAAATACTCTGGTAAGAAGAGACTAATTATAGATCAGTTAGCTCGTGGTTCACTCATTCCTAGTATTAACAGCATCATTTCATTCCCAGATTTTCCATGCAATATGCAACAATCAAATGCCAATAAACTCATCCGCTTGGCAGGCCAAGGTGCCTGGCTCTCCAAAGCAAACATCACTAGCGCCTTTAAAGTCCTTGCTATTCACCCAGATTTCTGGCATTTTTTCAGAGGTTTTTTTTTTTTTTTTGGAAAGAAGCCTTATTTGCAGTATGATTTACATTAACCTGCGGAAGTTGCCCAAACATTGCTGACTCTTTCAGAAGCATTATGGTGGATCATTATTAATAGCTATAAGCTTCCCTTTGCTCTGCACCTTCCAAACAACGTCCTGTTTGTGGCCTCACCACAAACACTTAAAGCTGACCCTGAGCCATCTGGACACCTCTGGATTGCTGGACACCTGCCACGAGAGCTAGCAAGGTGTGAGCGATGTTTCCAGTTGGACAAGAGGGGGGAATTTTTCTGTGTTACTCTGCTGATCTGGAACTGAAAAAGAATGGATGTGGAAAAGATAACTGCAAACCCTTCTCCCCTATAAAATAAACTCTGGTCAATCTAAAAACGTGGTTCTCGGTTAACTTGCAATTAAAACGTAGGGTTGTTCACTCACTGTTGGAATAAAACTTGACCATCTAGTAAATTCAATTCAATTCAGTTTTATTTATATAGCGCCAATTCACAACACATGTTGTCTCAAGGCACTTCACAAGAGTCAGGTACATACATTCCAATTAATCCTAACAATTGAACAGTGCAGGCAGTCAAAGTTAGCTTTTTATTCAAATTGGATAAAATGTTTTTCTATCTAAGGAAACCCAGCAGATTGCATCCAGTCAGTGACTTGCAGCATTCCCTCCTCCCGGATGAGCATGTAGAGACAGTGGACAGTCAC
>JAHUTJ010001696.1:0-17103 GCA_036250325.1 Characodon lateralis
ATTTGGGGTTGTAGTTGAAGTATTATTTGAGCTTTTGAGATATTAATCAGCTGCTCCCGGTTGTAAGAAACAACCCCGTTGCCATGGCAATGCATCATAACAAATGTCCAAAAGTAGAAAAGTATTAAGAAAAATCCTCCAAGCTGCACAGCATCCGACACCGGAGTGGACAGTTGTCTAAAAAAAATCAACTGTATCCACAACAAGAGGAATAGTTCCCAAAAACGAATCAATCAGAATCAAAAGTAACAGAGCTCCTCCAACCTGCTGCCACCTTGAGCGGTGCAATTCATGTTTGAGTAACAACATGAGCTTGTGCAGGACGTCGAGAGATATGGGCTAGAAATACTCGGACTCACCTCCACATATAGTGGGCTCTAGAATCCAGCTCCTCGATGAAGAGTGGACTTCTTTCTACTCTGGAGTGGCCCGTGGGGAGAGGCAGCGGGCTGGGCTGGGGTGGGTTTGGTTTGCTTGTCACCCCCAGCTCAGCCGTCTTGTGTTGGGGTTTACCCCGGTCGATGAGAGGGTTGCATCCATGCACCTTCGGATCGGGGAGAGGTCTCTGACTGTTGTTTTAGAGGCAGCAATTCTTGATTCAGCTCAGTTGTTGGTTTGTTATGGTTTGTTAAGTCTGCAGCAGGAGAATCTGACTGCATCTCCGTATTTCTTAGGATTTCCTTGCCATCATAACAGTGGAAATGAGCTTCACTAAAGGCACTGTTCCTGGCCTGGATCTTCCTTTTCCTCTTTGATCCATTTCTTCAAGCAAAGATATGGAATATCAACCCAGTAATGTTTGAAGTGGTATTTGGGAATACATCTCCATATAACAGTTTCCCCACAGTAATCCAATGTCCAAGGAGCCCTATCAGCTGATCAGGGATGATGGTTCTTGATGCAATGGCCTCTGAAGGAGCAGATATCATCACTTTCTTTAATATTCCACCATTATTTCTATATAAATAGTAGGTGTGAAATCCAAGACAAATGAATGATTTTAACACAAATAAAAACAATAGAACACCAATAAAACCCATGGTAGAATGGAAAAACAACACTTAACATTTGAGCACATCTGTTAAATATTAATCTCAGATTTCACTGAAGTCTTGTGTCAACTAGTTACTGTGTTTTTTGATGTAAACATAACTAAACGGCTGAATTCAGCGTTTTAGATAAGGGCTAATTTCCTATTATTATGTTGCTGATATTCAATCCTTTTGACCTATAAATGTTATTTGGGGAATTATATTATATTCTTCAGTAAAACTGTGATACCTGGAACTGTCTTGCTGCCCTTTTAGACCGCTGCACCATCATGTTTAGTCAACATAAAGTAGGTCAACTTCTTTTTTTGACTCAAGTCACAAGACAAAATGGATATTAAGCTTTAAAAGTTGACCCACTGCTCACTTCTTCCAACAGTGGGGCATAAGTACACCTTCTCCAAGATTATTATTTATTGAACAAAGATAAAGTTAAAATGGAAAATCCTTGTAGAAAAACTAAGTACACCCTTGCAGTTTCCTTATGATTTTAATCTGTTGGTCTGGAGCATACAGATGTACATCAGCACAATGCCAGGACAGAAAGACATCAGCAATGACATCCCAGAAGCAAATGTTGCCTCCCATCGATTGGGGAAATGTTATGAGCTGGTTTCCATATTATATGAAGTTCATCTTTGTACAGATTAGAGACATTATTGTTAAAATTTCTAAGTATGAACAGAATATTTAATGGGTTGTCTTTATTTAATTTATTCTATTTATTCGCTGGAGTTTAAAAACATAATCTTCTTCAACAGTCACATTCTTTTAATACCATAACATGTGGTCAGAGTTAGGCTTAGGGAAATATGCTCTTTTGGAAGTGTCTATTTTTATTTTTCATGCAAATAGGTCCCACCAAAGTGTTTTAGAAAATATGTGTCATGTTATAATATTTTGCAATAAGACTTTTCTGAAAATGACAGATGTTAGTAGGATAAAAATAGCCCTTTAAATGTCCAACTGGTCCACATTTCCAACAGTGAGTCAGCACAAGACTGGCAACTAAAATTCACATTTGAACTTTGAACTTTGTTCTTGGAATCCAAATTTTGAGATTCCCACCTGGGAAGGAAAGACACTTTTGGTCAGAAGACACCAATAATGAGTCAATATAAATATTTATTTCTCACCAAACAATCAATCAGCGTAATCACCGACCATCAGCAGCAGCAGGTCAGGACTTACAGCACAAAACATCATCAAGCAGTTGGTTTCAAGAAGGAACATTTCATCAGTCAGATCTCATCTCTCCTTTACATTATGCCATTATAAGTTTACATACTTCAAATTCCCACCACAAATCATATTATAGGTCCCAGTTTAGCGTTTCAGTGTTGACCTTTGTTCCAGAATGAGCAAGTTTTTTTTGGAAGCTTGATCTAGGTTTCCATCTACTCATATTGTAAGTCTGTGGAACGTGGAAATCAGTCATTTCAAACCAGCATTGCTAAACCTCAAGCCATTTATTTGCACGCGTGAGGTCAGCATGTTGCCTGTCTCTTGCTAACTTAAGCCCAGCGTTGTAGGTGGGTCCCTGGGCCCCCAGATGGACAGTAGATTCAGATGTTCTTGCAGCAGGGCTTCTTATTCTCTTCATTTTCTGCTCTGGAGCTGTTCAGGGTCACAGCATTTATGGAGCCTCGCACCACTTCTTTGCTGTTCACCTTTTTGTGAATCTCTGTGTGACAAAAGTGGCACATGTTGAATATTTAAAGTAAAGCCAGTTTATTATTTTAAGAGGGGTTGTGTGGAGTACCTGTTTATAGTCAGTATATTATGAACAGTAGACAGCAGATAATGGGATTTGAGTTCTGAGGCAGGAGTCAAGCAAACTCTTACTTAGAATATGACATGTAAACCATATATAACTGGTCTAAAACAAGCCACAGCTTTAATTATCCCTGCTGTAGCAACACAAACACTGTTTCGATGAGAAAATAGTGACAACGTAAACTAGTCTTATACAAACGAGATTGGGTATATAAAACCCTTTGATCAACTGATAAGTGAGGTTTTGTTTTAAACCGTGAAAATTTGTCCAGAAAGTTAGAGTTTGTATTTTGTTTTAAATGATGTTATCTGTAACAGTTTTCTTACTTGTAGTAGAGTGAAGTCAGACTGCAGAGAGTTTGAGGAGAGGTAAAGAAATCCTCGGAGCGGTGGAAAGCTAACAGCTAGGTCAGATGGTCCACCCGTTTTAGCTAGTTTCAGCAAGTTTGAACCACTGAAACTAAAAACATTTATATCCATGGGATACAACTCCATGTATATTGAGTATATTGAACATCCACAGTTTAACCATAAGCCTGGTCAGCTGCCACTCTGGGTGGCTCTAAATCCACCAAGCATACAGTAAACCTTTGGATTTAGCAAAAAGCTGTCATTTTCAAAATTGCGTAGAACTTTTCCAGGTTAGTTAGCCTCTATCCATGTAATTTTGTTTGGTAACATGGAAATACTGTTTGTGAGAAGACAACCACAAATTATGCTCCTCTAGATGAAGTTTAGATGACTAATTGCCGCTAATAAGAAGTTGTATCCTATGGATACAACGATTTTCTGTCTGAGTTGTTTTAAGTTACTAAAACTAGTAAACCGGAGGGCCTGTCTGAGTAGCTGTTAGCTTACCACTACTTTGAGGGTTTTTTTTTTTTACCACAAATTCACAGCAACCTCCTTCTACCACAGCCAGTTGAACCCCTTGTTGCTAACAACTTTACCAAACCTCACTTCAAAAATATGAAATATTGCTTTAAATGAGCCCTACTCTGCACAGCTGTGAGCTTGATTTCTCAATGAGAAATTTTCTCTTGTCCTGCATAGCAACTCTGATCGCCATCTACTACAGCTTAGATAATGATGATTAATAACTATTCCACACATCCCCCACATCAACAAAGCCAAACTGGCTTTTACCATCATTGTAACACGTGTAACTAAAAGAAGTGATTTAGACAGACGTTTAGGTCAAAAGGATCTCATTTAAAGAAAGCAGCTATTCAGACATTTCAACAACCACACACTAAAAAGGATCAATCACCTTCTAAGACTTTGTTGAACGCTGCTTCCACATTAGTTGACTGCAAGGCCGAGGTCTCCAGAAACAGCAGGCCTTTTTTTTCTACACGATAAAAATAATCATGTTATTGACATTATGTTAGATTCTGTCATAAGCTGAAAAATATCACAAATGATCGTTTAACATCATGACATCATCGAGGAACCTTTCTTTAACCAACAAATAGGATTAAGGAGTTTTCACCTGCGAAGTCTTTGGCCTCCTCTGTGGGCACAGATCTCTCTGACTCCAGGTCAGTTTTATTACCCACCAGCATCACCACAATGTGGGGGTCAGCATGGTCGTACAGCTCCTTCAGCCAGCGCTCAACGCTCTCATAGGTGAGATGTTTGGTGATATCATAGACCAGCAGGGCTCCAACGGCCCCCCTGTAGTACCTGTGAGGAGGACATTGATGTTAAAACTTGTCCATCAGCTCAGGATTCGAGCAAGAAGAAGCCATTTTTAACTTCCAATAAACCTGATGTAAACATCAAATGAGTTAGGTTGTTCAGGAGAAGGAAAGCAGACATTGGGAGAAATAAAAAAGTTAGACTTTTCGGTTCATTTAGAACCGAAAAGTCTAACTTTTGTCAACAACTGTCATGGTCGAAGGTTGACCGCGCCTGCCAGCTTTTGTTTTTAGTTGCAAAGAATCTTCATTACAGCCGATGCAGTTTGTATCTTTAACCCCTCTTTCACACAGACTCCGTCATCCGTGCAGTTTGTACTCTGTTGCAAATAGAAGCCAAGTTAGTCAGTGGCTCTGTGGCGCTGCAGCATGACCGAGATCCGTCATCAGCCAGAGATAGGGCTGGAGTCTATTTTCAGCAGATGATGGAGAACACGGGCATGAATTTCAGTGGAGGTAAAATTCACTGATGACAGATCTGTTGTTGGATGCGTGAACGGATCCTAAACAGAAAAATGCAACCAGTGTGAACTGCCGCATGAGGCAACTTGTGATGAAGAGGGGCAACTGTCTTGGTAAACTACTATGATAGCAGTGTGTAGAGAAATCCATCATCTACACTCACGTGTCCTTACAGGGTCACAGGTACCAGCATGCAGAAAGACCCAAAGCTGGGATTTAAACCCAGCACCTTCTTGCTGCAAGGCAGCACTGCTACCTAGTTTGCCACTGTGCAGTCCACTGCAGAGACATGCTCACATAAATTCGGTGTGCTGCAGTACTGTGTGTAGATGATTAAAATGAGATATAAATTGTCAGCAATGCAAATAATTAGCAAATTACTGTAAGTTTCTCCTTGTTTTACAACTGCACAGCTTTGTTGGATTTTGAGGTTGGGACTGGTAATGAGCTTCTGACTGAGACACCAAGATCTCAACCAAGATATGTTGCTACAAGTATGTATGTATATACACTCCCAGGCCAAAAAAAAGTCACCACCCGGATTTAACCAAGCAAATAGGTCACAGCCTCCTATTGGATAATTATTGCATCTATCAGCTGGTAACAACTGATTTAACCGCAGCAGATGCAATGAGTAACTTCTCATTTTGAAACCATTTTGAAAGACATTCTGTGGTTGTGGAAAACATGTCAGTCTGTTTAAGAAGAATCAAATCATTTCCATGCTTCAAGCAGAGAAAGCATCTAAGGAGATTGCAGAAACACAAAAATTGGGTTGAGGACTGTCCAAAGCATTATTAAATACTGGAAGGATAGTGGGGATCCATAGTCTCCGAGGAAGATCCTGCTTGATTGTGATCAGCAATCTCATAAACGTTTGGCCAAATCAAATTGAAGAAAAACAACAGTAGACCTGGGCTATGTTAATAGTGGAAGTAAGAACATTTCCACACGCACCATGTGAAGGGATCTCAAGGGATTGGGACTGAACAGCTGTGCAGTCAAGAAAACCACTGATCAGTGAGGCTAACCGGAAAAAAAATGCTACAAGTTGTTTAGGGAGCATAAAGATTGGACTCAGGGGGACTGGAAGAAGGTGATGTGGTCTGCTGAGTCCAGGTTTACCCTGTTCCAGAGCGATATCCTTGATCCTTTCCCCGATCAAGGATCAAGGGAAAGGATTGAGTCAATGATGCTTTAATTCCAGAAAGTGATACATCAAGTCAATTCTTTAACAGTTAATCAAGAGCAATATTTCTACAGTTATCAGCTAATTATTTCTTGCCTTACAAATACAACCCTTCTTCCAGCTGCATAATTAATTTCCATTTAATGGGTTTTAGCTCGCTGTTATAGGATAAATGTGAAATTCCATGGGAGTGGGAATTTTCATGCTGGAGTAAGTCAGTAATTACTTAAACAATCAGGCCGACAAGAAAAGAGCTAATCTGGCAATGAAGCATGTCCTCAGATTTCACTGTCTGAAAATAAAACTGAAACGGGTCTATTGTTTTAAAATCAGTTTCCACTGTTAATCCTTGTAGTTTAATAAAAAAAAAAAGGAATCAGTGGTGCCTTCAGAGGGTTTGATGGTTTCTGCTCAAACCAACTGGGCTCTGATCCCTCACTGTGCCAGCTGGAAACTGACTGGAGCCAGAAAGCTGCTGGGAGGTTTTTCAGGTCAAGGTTTCTCAGTTCTGAGGATCAGTGCATGTCCGTCCCTGTTTTTTGGCTCATTACAGCATCAACTTAAGATGCTGACACAATGGTTGCTCAACTATTTTACATTTTAAAGAAATACAATTTGGAAATTCAGTTTCATAACTCCAACTTGCATTAGTCAGATGCGAGATTGATGCAGCCTCCTGCAGGATCTGCGGCATCTCAATATCATAAGATCTTTGTACCAATGTATTAATAGAACTAATCGAAAACTAAAAAAATGTTCCTATAGAGAAGCCTGCAGATGTGCATGGTTTTACTATGTTTCAAATAATGTCACAGCTTCATGCCTGAAGGTTGGTGCAAGATTGTATCAGCTCTTCTGTTTCACCTTCTGACCCCAACCCTTACTAGCCATCCCTGTAGAGATATAATACAACTGTTCCTCCTTACAACTTATGTTTCTCCTTAACGCCTCCTGTTATAAGAAAACTGATGCTTTTGTGTTTTTGCTGGATGGAGCTGCAGAACTGTTGACTAGCTAAAGAAGTTAAAGCAGATGGAAGGAGTTTGCTGAGCCCAAAGGTGGCAAAATGTGTCCACCAACCAGGAAAAAGCTCAGGGGCTTGTTTCTCTAAAGCTGAGATTGGAGTGGTGTAAGAAGTGCAGACCAGTAAATGAACACTGTGACTCAATGAAAATTTGGAATCGTCATTAAAATGCACGGTTTTGAACTGTTGGAGAAAGCAGGAGTACTAGGAGAGGATCCATACATGCACAGGGAGAACATGCCACCCCCACAGAGAAAAGCCCCAGCTGAGGGTTGAACCTCCTTGCTGTGAGCCTGCAGCGCCAACCATAAACCCACGGTGCAGTATTTGAACTGAAACATATGAAACAGTTACAATAATCTGTGAGGTGTGGCGGTACTCACGCAGAAGTGATGGCCCGGTATCGTTCTAGACCGGCTGTATCCCAGATCTGCGCTTTGATGGTGAAGCTGTTGAGCTGCACCGTCCGTGTGCTGAACTCCACCCCGATGGTTGTGCGACTGTCATGGTTGAACTCATTTTTCGTGAATCGGGACAAAAGATTGCTCTTCCCGACACCCGATTCTCCAATTAGAACCACTGCAAAAGATCCAAATAGTGTTTAGACTTTTAAATGCAGAACTAAACCATCTCATCCTCAACACTTTTTAACAAACCCACTGGGTCTGGGTGTATCCCTCTTACTGTAATTACTCCACAAACCTAGAGCCTGAGCTCTCTGAGACTTTAATAAGCACACATTAAGAAACAGCTTCATTATAAAAGATCTAGTTGTTTTAACCTCAATCCACAGAGAAATATTGCAAAACCAAGTTAAAACAGCATCATTACTAATTAGTTTGTAGAGACAATAAAGACAATAATTATTTACAAGACTGGAATTTCACAACAGTTAACAAAAAAATTTGCTGCACTGGCTGTCAGGATGCTTCTCTAGGAGGTTTTCCTACGTTTGTGCTCCACTCTCCAGGAAGGCAGATGGAAGATCAGCCACATGTCTGCATGTGAAACAAAGTGAAGCCTTGTTTCTGGAATCGTAAAACAGTCAGTGTGGGGGTAAAGTGGGTCCGAATCTGGTGGAACAAGTTCAGCAACTACTTCCTTTAACTGTAGCCAGTGGAACCTACCTGCTGGGTAAACACTTTCACCCCCTGCACATTTCAGTGACTAATGTTTGGCTTTCAGTCATAAGTGGCTGAAAACAGGCTTGGCTTAACTGGTCCAGAGTCATCACAGAACAGTAACAATGTGTGGAAATGTTGAAGTTAGAGCGTAAAACTGGGATGGATTACTGCTTATGTTCTCGGATATCTGAAGCCTACAAAAGTTTAGTTTGGATGTGAGCAGACTCCATAAATTAAATTCTACTTGTTGGAGGACAGAATGTTAGAACTAAGGAAATATGAAGTTGGAAGATGTTTAAGTTTTTCATGCAAATCATGTTCAACTGAACCAGAGCTGTTAAAAAACGTAATATGGCTGCACTCATCAGTGCTTTTAAAGGAAACTGAAATTAGTTTGCTTGTTTTTTGAATTTTTCCTTTTAAATTATATTAAATGATAGGTGTTAAAATGTCCTCAGCCTGCTTTGCTAATGGTCTCTGCCATAGCATGAACAATACACTCCAGGAACATCTGGTGTTCTCCAACACCAGATGTTTCAAACCTTTTCATTTCATCTCGGCTACATTGTACATTTTTAGAGGTATAGCTGTCATCCACAGAAGTCTAGTTTTGATTTAAGAACTGGACCATATCTAAACCTGGACTTGTACCATTTCCTTTGGTGCACAAAATAGTTCTTTACAGGATTTTCATATTTCTTGTACTCAAGGTGTCTTTTTGCAGCCATTTGGACTATCTATCTATGGCATCTATGTCTGCAAAGCAAGCATCAAGCTTGCTTTGCAGACATTCATATTTCTAGTTTATACTGATGGAAATCATGTGACTGAATTATTGGTGTAATAGAAAGTTTGCTTTAGACTTTAAACATGAATAGGGACAGCTCTCTGACTATGCAGAGGAAATTAGAAGCTCAAGAAGAACTAAAACAAACGGCAGCTTTTTCATCTGGTTGTAATTGAGATAATTAAATTAATATAAGGAAACCAAAATATTTTCCAGAATTTCTCCTGTTTGCGATAAGATCGGTTATATTTGCTGTATATTCGACCTGAGTACTGAGGTGATGACAAAGAATATTTTACAGGTTGCTCTTCACAAGTTGTTTTAGCTTGTTTTTGGTTATTCTTCAATCGTCTGCTTTGAGTGAGCTATTTTCCTCGTTTTCTCCTCTGCTACTGAGTAACCCTGTAAGCAAACAATCCTGCTAGTTTCTATGGAAATGCAGGAAAGACGACCTTGGAGCTTTACGTTGGTCGGGTTTGTTGATCCTGTGGAAACCTGGAAGAACCTGAAGTGTCGCAGTGAGGCTCACATTTTTCCTCTCTTTCAGCTGATGGACTGCACACAGACTGGTGCTGCTGGTGGAGGCCTGAAACGCTCAATCTCCAACATAAAAACCACACCGATTCTGTGATTTCCATCATCCGTAATGCAAATCACAACCTGTTTCATTCTACACTGAAACACAGAGGAAAATGCAGCTTATACTGTTTAACAAGTTTAGAGCGTTCAGTCACTTACGTTCCATGCAAACCTGACATCATGTGATTAACTGATTATTTCAACGTTATCAGCGAATCACTGAGGTTGTATGAACTCTGCACACACACAGAAATGCTGTTTGTAACATTATTATTTGAAAGCATTTGCTGATACCAATCCAACATTGGGTTTTGGTTTTAGATGAAGACTGGGATTTTTTAACTTAAAAGACATGTCATAAATGCAGCAGGAATTTGTGGAGCTGCTTTAAATTGCAATGCAGAGCAGTTTAGAGCACTGACCATGCAAAGAGCAACTATCACATTTCGGTTTGTATTCATTGGTAAATGTGCAGGATGTAGATGAAAGCTTCCTATGAGGCTACAGAGTTTCATCTTCCTAAACCACCATTAATGTTACTGAGCCTCCCTCCTGTTGTGCAACGGCGGGTCAAAATGTATCCCATCAATAATAGTACCTTATCTCGAAAACACCGAGATAGTATTTATGGGTTTAGGAGTGATTTAGAGAGAGCATAAGTGTTCATTCTTTTCCTAATTGTCCTGTCATGAACGATAACATATAACATGTTAACTGAGGCCTGTACAGACTGAGATGGAGCTTCTGTGCTTTTTGTAAGTTCCCTGAGACCTGGAACGTCTGACCTTTGTGTGAATTTATCCTAATATCCAGTCCTAATATAGAGGACAGCTGCCTTAAATGTTTTTAACTTGAATTATCTTTCCTACAGAACAACACAGAAGGACCTTACCTTAGCGATGTGTTAACACACACCTATGTTCTTCTGCTTCTATGGAGGTGGTCACACTTACTGTTGATCAGTGAATTACTACATTTGATCGGTGGCACCCGCTGCTCCACAAACTCTTGATTCCACAGGAAGCAGTAAGGATGGGCAGTTTTTTATTCGCATACTGCTTCTACATGTTGGATTAGTTTTTACTGAGTAAAAATGAAATGATGCAACATCTTATCAGGTGTTTTTAATCTTTCTTGTATTTCCTAGAATTAAATTTCTTCACAAGCAATTAACTTCTTTTAAACACCTATCTTATGTTTTCTTTTACCAGTTGGGCATCTTTTTGCTTGAAAACCTTAAATTTCATGTCCTACCTGTTTCTAAGAACTTGAAGCTTCTGCATAGAAGACATTTTAGGCAGATTTCAGTGTGGATTGAATAAATGGTGCTCTGTCTTTAAAGACAGGAACATGTATCTGAAGTAATGGTACACCTACAATCCTGTAGATGTGTGTTTTATGCTACTTTACACTAGAGCATCTAATTTGTGCTCAACAGAACTTTAACTAGGACGTTCATTATCCTCAGTTGAACAGCTCTTTGTTTCCAGAGACAGTACGCTGAGCAGATGACATCCCTGCAGTGTCATTCAGCTTTGTTGTGATGCATCTCCTCAACCCTTTCTGACTTCTGAACGGTAAAGATCTGGAGAAATGATTCAGTGTTTCCTTTTATCAATTATGGACTGTTTATTCCTACAATCATTTAGCATTATGTCAACAGCTAGCACACAGTCCAAGAGACAATAATCCGACAGGCTGGGAGGCATCATGAGAGGGCAGCTATCCAGGCGTCATCTCCAGGGATGAAATGAAAACATAAAGGACAGGTACTTACCCTTAAATACAAAGTTGTAAGCCTCATCTGAGCCCATGTTGTGTCCATTCAGTGTTGACGTCACACTGGTTAAAGCCTCTCGCAGTCTGAAGGCAGGATGTAAGATGACACAGACTAAACCAGTTTGCTTCTCAGATTCTGATGCTTTAAAGAGGACAGAAAATGAGTGCAGGTTTGCTCTGCCACATGGACGGCTGTCAGCAGCTCCTCGCCCTTCACCACCCTCCTCAGTCTCGGTGAACACAGCTGGTTTGTTTGAACAGGACACGCTGAGCGTATCCAGGTTGTTATCCAGGCAGTAGGCGGCACTTCAGCTAGGGAGCGGCTGAAGAGCGATGGAGGCGTGTGACATGAGGGGCAGGTACACCTGAGGAGGAACTGCGAGGCTCCTCCTGGTGGAGGAAACCGGGAGGAAGCAGGAAGTGTTCAGTAAGTGAATCTACACATCTCAATTCTGGTCAGAATGTTTTCTTCTCTTTTGCTCACTAGGAAAACCAGATCTTTCTGGTTTTGCGGAAAGATGACTGCTAGATCCTACCCTGTCTTAGTCATAGGGCAAAGCTGCTTCAGTTAGATCCTCTCATCCACTGAGCATAAAATCTGTTTTTCAATCAGAACCAACTGGCTGATATTTGGTTTCTTATGTAAACGTTGAACAAGAAATCAGACAGCAAACAAAATGTAAATGAAAAGAGACTCCTGCAGGAGTGGAACTGAACTGGGAACATCTCAGTGTGGGTATTCACTAGCTGCCACTAAATCAAACTATGGTGCTTTGAGTTCTCAGTCTAAACTGAATTTATAGTCGTTTTGTTGCAGGTTCAGGTATCTGAGTGATTTAAACTTTTATTCTGTAAAAACTGGTCTCTTGTTCTTTTTACTGGCTGCAGGTCAACAAAATGTCTGTAAATGTTTAAACAGAAATGGGTTGTCCTTAGTGTCCAATCATGTGCCCTTTCTGGTTTCTATTCTGTTATTATTAACGGGAAACATGTTGGTATGTAAAGAATGTTTTAGTAAAAGAGAAGAAAATTGTACTACTTGTACCTTATCCTAAGGTGAGAAACGTATGATTTGTGCTTAAAGCCTATTCTTCTAGAATAAGTAGAGCTGATATGAAACACGTAGAGTGACTGAAACTCATTTAACCACCGCAGGTTGATCCTGATCGGCACAAACCAAACACTGAAAGGGAGGCTCTAACTTCCACGTTCACAAACTGCTGAAGGATTAACACCCGATCATTTTAAAGCCTTAGAAATTTATTTCTGTACATGATTTAGAAAATAAAAATAAAAAGGGACATTAAAACACCAAAGAGTTTAATTAAAATAAAATGGAAAATTAAATAATTTCAGAGAAAAACAAAGAATAATCAGGGAAAACACACAAAGAAAATAAATACATAAATGCCAAGAAATAAAAAAACAAAAATAAGGAACTGAAATAAAAAAAATAACAGATGCTTAAATGATTAAAATAACCACATGTTCAACAACAATTTTATCTCTTTTTTGGTGCCCATTCATTACTTAATGGAACCGTTTATTTATTTCTGCATTTATTTTCATTTTGCTAGTTTTTGCCCAACTGATGACACCTGAGGAAGTGAACAGAACCAGAGAGAACCGATACCATTTCTCCTCTAAAGCTGATAAAATAAACGGGTCACGTCCATCTATACGGCTGCTCATCGCTGCCTAAAAATAACTACAAGGTGACTTACGTTTGGACAGAATCTTCTTTATTTAACAACAGGTAAATATTCTTAGCCACATTTTTTAGTAGACTCACAAATCTTCAGCATTATGTACTTGTAAGTTAGTGAGAAAGGCTGCAGTTCTGCTTTTAACAGCAAAGCTGTAAATGATGAGATGACAGAGGATTGAATCATTTCAGCAGGTTAACAAATTACTTCTTCCTCACATCTAATCGGGTAAACTGAAGAAACAAACGGGCAAAGAGCTGCTCACTCAGACGGCAGCCAGAGAGGGACAATAGTCCAGGAATGACCTGGATCACGTGATCTCCAGGCAGACAGGCCAGGTCGGCGTGCAGAGCTTTGTCCACAGATCCACTATGATGCTGCCACCTGAGTTAATGGTTCCTCCAGATACTGCACCAGTGCCTCTGCCTGTAAACAACACACACAGAACAGTTAACAGGCTCTGAAGGTTCTGACTCAAGCGGTGCTGCAAACCTTCAATGAAGTTCTGTGCACAGATCTCTATGACAAAGCTTCAGTGGCCCAATAATCACTCTACACATCATCTCGCCCCCCTAAAAACAAGACTGGGGTCCTTCACACACTCAGCACCCTGCTACACCTGTGAGCTGCGAAAAATGAAGACTGCTGGTCGTGCCACTCAGAGGCACCTTAGATCTTCTGATGTTATATGTTGGCTTACAGAGACCATCAAGAAGCATATGCTAAATCCCTCTCATCACACCAATAATCAGCCATTCATCACAGTCTGGCCAGATCCCATCCTCACTTCAAAGCACCATCATCAAACCCCTTCTGAAGCAGGCCAACCTTAATCTGGAGGTGCTTTCCAACGTCTGGCCCATCTCTCACCTTTTGTTTTTAACAGACGTGTTTAAAAAAGCTGTGAAACTTTCAGAACTGTGCTGCAGGAATCTTTATGAAAGTTTGCCGAGTGGCTCCCCATTACCTACAGAATTTATTACACAACTGCCCTCATCATCCACCAGTGTATTTATGGCAATGCTCCTCCTCACACCCCAATCATCCACCCGATCCCTCCGCTCACTTAACGCCAGGGGAGTTCCTGTGGTTTGGAACTCCCTCCCCGACCACCTGAGAGCTCCAGACACTCGCTGCTTTTAAAAAAGCCTTAAAGACTGTCCTTTCTCAGCAGGCGTTTCTTGCTAATCACTGAGTTTTTAGTTTTCTGTGTTTTTATAACTTATCTTGTAGCACCTTGAGATGTTCTTAATGAAAGGTGCTTTATAAAGTAAATGTATAAATTGTATTATTAAATCTGGCTATTGGCTAGATGTTAATAGTATCATGAACCTTTGAGCAGTCAGGTAGTTTTTATAATGACATACCAGTTGTGATGCAGCCTCTAAATACAGACAATAAGCGCAGTCTCTGGCAGCTGCAGTCGTTTATTAATAAACATTTTTGTTTTCTTGCACAAAAAGAGCAGCTTAGTGCAGACTGTCTGACTGATAAACATAAGTAATCTCTGGAAGAACCCGCTGATTAAATACACAAAGACAATCTGGGAGAAGCAAACAGGTCCAACTCATAACGCTTTTTCACCTGTCTGGAAGCTTAACATTTATCACTTCCTGGTCAACCGGACTACTGACTGTACTGGTTTTATGTGTCACTCCATTAAGAGGCTAAACACTCATTCTGGAAATTCCCATTAGAGCAGCCTTTTAAATGGACTTATTCTGTGAAACGGTGTAAAGGCTGATAGAGATTTAATTTGTTAATATTGTAGGTTAAAATATGATGAAATTCCCTTTAAGTGTAAACTTTCCATTCAGTTGAGCTGCTTGATCCATCAGCCACCACAAGGGGGCAGCAGCACAGAGCTCTGTCTCACCTTAAAAGATGCTTTAAAAGTATGAGCAAAGATGGCTTTCAGATTTTCACGGCATCAACTCTGACAAGCTTAGGAACAGTCAGGATAATTTACAACTATAAGTTAAACATTGTAAAACACAAACGTATGTTCTGTAGAAAAACACTCATAACAAGTTAAGTTAACTAGTGGATATAGCCCAAGGGAGCTGTCAGTTTTTCTAGTGCCCTGAATGGAGGCCAGAGGTGTCCAGGTCCAGTCCTCCAGAGCTACTATCCTGCCACCTTTAGGTCCATCCCTGCTCCAACATACCAGAATCAAATGAATTGCCGGGCCTCTGCAGAGAAAAATGACTGGATGCTGATGAGGCAAATCTGCCATTTGATTCAGGTCTGTTGGAGATGGGAAGCATCAAAAGGTTGCCGGATAGCAGCTCGGAAGGACTGGACTTGGACATTTCTGATGTAGATGAATGCAGACTAAAATCAGTAAACAATTACAGTGAAATATGGCGCACATTGCAACAACAAACCACAATATATTTATGGGGATTCTCTGTGAAAGACCAACACTAAGTAGAGCATGATTGTGAAGTGGAACAAAAACGATACATGGTTCTGTATCAAACATGTAGAAAACATGTGGCATGTACAGGTGTTCTGCCACTTTTAATCATTTAGCCCTGAATAAAACTGTCACCCACAGCCTTCAAACGTTGGCTGTAACTGGTAAACCGGACCCACGTGTGTGTGTGTAACTGAATCAGAGTCCAACTGCAGCTGTTCTGTTTCTGGCCTCAGCGGTTCCTTAGAGAATATTAGAGAACAAACAGCATCATGAAGACCAAGAAACCACCGCAGACAGGTCAGATAGAACGTTGGGGATACATTTAAAGCAGTGTTAGGTTCTAGAACAATATCCCAAACTTTAAACATCGCAGAGCTCTGTTCAATCCATCATCTGAACATGGAGACTGGATGGGCCACCTGCTGACCTACCAGGACATGGATGTCCATCTAACCTGACAGGCTGGCCAAGTAGAGCATTAATCAGAGAAGCAGTCGAGAGGTTCATGGCATTTCTGCAGGACTGTTGAAAGAAAGCCAAACGAATTCCCCTCTAAGTCTTCTACAAGCCAAGCAGGGGACACAGCACACACATGGGAGAAGGTGCACCGGGCAGATGATCAACTGCTGCCACCACCACCGTGATTAATGGTGATATAATAGGGATGCATATTATTAGACAGGGTTCCCACACTTTGGTCAACATTACATTCAAGGGCCTTTTAAGGACTTTCCAGGACCAACTTCCTCAAATTTAAGTACCACATGCAGTGGCATTTACCTACTGCTACAGCTGAACCAAGTTATCAATAAATGATTTTACTAGAATGCAAATTCAATAACTAGCTGAATGGCATAGAAGTTGTTGGATCAAAATGGAAGAAAGTGGATTGAATGTAAAGCTTACATTCATATCTGCAATGCATGGGTACATCTAGCGATGGCGAGATGAGGCTTTGTTGAAGCTCTTCACCAGATGTGTTCATTTCTTGAAGCCTCATATGCTTCAAATACTCACTAAGGTCATCTAGTGGTGAATAAATACGTATTTGCCAGGACAAATCTGTCAAGTTTACACTAAGTTTAATGGTATGAAATGACAAAAGTAAAGATTTAATAGCCTAAAGTGCAGAAATCTGACCAAAGTGTTTCTGAGCGGGTGGAAACTTTCACTTCTTGACATCGCCAATCTTGGAATAATAGACAGGTTGCAGTGCACAGCAAAAACAATCAAAAACCCCAATAGTCTCCGACCACTGACAAAAACCAGTTGTATTTTTCACGAGAGGTTCGGCCAGCGCCATTTTGGAGCACTATCTCCGTAAATGAAGATTCAAACGTCACGTCTCTCCATTTCGATACAAGCCTCGACAGGCAGGGGGCTTCGGGTGGAAGTGGGTGACATACCTGGCCATGGACATGGCTACATATGTCCATGCTACATACAGGGGTTGGACGATGAAACTGAAACACCTGTCATTTTAGTGTGGGAGGTTTCATGGCTAAA
>JAHUTJ010001697.1:0-17093 GCA_036250325.1 Characodon lateralis
CAAGATCGTGGTCAGTAATGAAGTCATTGATTAAAAATGATTTTCCTGACAGAGATCTAATGTTCAGTAAAGCCAGTTTATATGACTTAGTTGCTGATATTAACTCTGATCAGTTTAAATATGCAGCGGGGAGGTTTAAATTGAACATCCCGCTGACCCGGGAGGATGAGGGCGGTGGGCGGAGCTACTGGCGGCTGAATCCTCGACGTTCTGGTCGAACCTTTAAAGCGGACTCTTTCCCTCCAACTTCTCATTCTGACGGGTTCGGTCTTTTCTGGTGGAAATCCGCTGAATGTGGAACTTCTGGGAAGTTTGTGGTTCCTCCGGAGGGACCCTGGAGATGCTCCGCTCAGTAACGGTCCGATGTTAGCCGGTCGGGGCTGCTAGCGTCTCTGCAACAGGTGTCTGTGCGGTCCCTGGTTCTGATGGAGAGTAGAACCTTCTCCAGGTACTCCTGGATTGACTTCGCGTTCTCGGTGGTGGGACTTGGTACCTTCCTGTTGGACTGGGGCTCCGACCTGTGGCTGGCCAAAGTGTTTTACAGCCAGGGGGACTTCTTCTGGTTCGGGGTGTTGGTCGGCCTCATGGTCCTGTCCTCTATCGTGGTCCAGATGTTCAGCTGGTTCTGGTTCCAGTACGACAGGGAGCTTCCGGGATTCAGTGGGCAGGCTGCCGGGGCAGGGAGTGTGTTCTGCGGGGACCGAGTGAAGCTGTTCGGGTTGTTACATATTCTCCAACTGGGCTTCCTCTGCAGGTACCGCACCGAGTCCCGGTCTTGGTTTTGTATCCCCGAACCTGTTTAATCGCATTCTGTTAGTTCTTAATTTTCTTTCAGCCATCACCTCAGACATGTAACGTGTGTCAGCCCTGGATTCAGATCCATCTTCCCAATAGTTCTGACTAGTTTCCCCACAGCATGATGCTGCCTTCACCATGTCTCACAGTAGGGATGATGTGTTCAGGGTGGTGTGCAGTGTTATTATTATTCATATTGTTATGGCCTCTAGTGGACGGGCAACCTATTCAGGGTTGCCCCGCCTCTCACCCAATGACCCCAGGAAATAGTTCCCCCTGCGACCCTGCAGGGATAAGCGGGTATAGAAGATGGATGGATTCTGATGGCACATCCCTATCAAAACGGCTTTAGGAACACATACGTATTCAGTCCAAAGCTTCTTAAGCTTCGTTTCATCTTTTCATATCTATTCATAACCTGCTTTTCAGGAGCAACACATTCCAGAAACAGTTGTTGTCAATGCAGGTGTTCCTAATTGAAATCAGGCTGACATTCCCACGGTAAGTTCAATTAAATCACAATGATTTTATTTAAAACAAGGAAAGCAGCCATTATTCTGCTGTTAAAATTAGCCAGTTAATTGTTGCAATGATAACAACGTTATTAATACCATTTGATGTAGACTTCATCAGAAATAATAGAGAGAGCACCAAACATCTGTGAAGCATCCAGCTGGAGAACTCTGTAGGCACCTGGGTAGATTGTAGATTATTCAGTTGACTCCTGCTCTTCCTTTATCTGCTTGTATTTAATCCATTAGTGTTTACATATTTTGGTTTTTGCTTAGGAAAGCTAATGGCTGTTAAGAAATAAATTAAAATGAACCTATTTATTTATGAACAGAGAACATTTTAGGGCTTTTTGTCAAAACACTCCGCTTTAATTAGTCAAAAGGTCAATCAAAAAAAGCTCATTTAAAAAACAAATAATGCTAAAAACAAATGTACCTGCCTTTGTTTTACCTTAGCAAGACAAACAAAAACAGCTTGTAATCCTATTAAATATTTTTAAGCCAAAATATTAGGCATTTTTAAAAATTGCCAAGTTGTTGGAAATACATCTCAAATTGCCAAAAATAATAAACCTTCCTTTATAAAAGTTTACAGGTATGCAAACCTCTTTGTCAGCACTAACTTCATAAAACCACCTAAATAACATACCGAAGCGGTGCTTTGTTCCACATTAAATTTTCTGGAAGTGTGTTATGTATGTCGAGCAGCCATGGAGGCAGACATCCAAACCTGGGACCCAGAAGGCACGATGACCTTACAGAAGGCACGATGACCTTACAGAAGGCACGATGACCTTACAGAAGGCACGATGACCTTACAGAAGGCACTCCCAAGTTTATTTATGGGACAGCGTGATCAATAACACCATCCACATCTACATCCTACAGCTTTAATGACTCAAACAATATTCCACTTATTGCAGTGAGCAAAGTACACTCTTTGTATGATCTAAAAAATAATATTACATAACAACAAACAAATATTTATAAAATTACTCACACTATTTACAAACATTTACAACTCCGCCCACATTTTAAATAATAACCAAATCTCTGACATCTCATGACAAGAGTTTTAATCCGGAGGAATTTATGAAGAACATTTCAGTTTTAAACCGTAACTTTTTAAAGTCTTGGTTGTCATGGTAACCAGTCCATGTTTGGATTCCCATTCCTTCTCCCAGTACCTAACGCTGTTGTGTTATTGAGGACTCCAAGCGTTCCCAGGTGTCACTCTGTCCCGTTTTTACCTGCAGACCCATCTAAAGGTGCCCAGGTGTCCCATTTCTGGTCTCTAAATTGTCCAACGTTCTCTGTTAGCTACAGGTCAGGACTGCAGGCAGACCAGTCCAGCAGTGGTACCCTCCTCTTCCTCAGCCAGGCCTTTATAGTGCGGTTTCTATTGCCTTGCATGTCTCTGGAGAAGATGTGGTCCTGACGGCAGCAGATGTTGCTCTAATGTCTCTGCTGGAGTTTTCTAAGTCAATGCTGCATCATTTTATCACATTTTAGAGCCGCACATAGGTTCTCCAAAGTATTCCCTTCTCCGTGTGGTTCTGTCACCTCTTGATGAATGATGGTTCTTGATGTGGACAGTTTGAGGTATCCGAGATCACAGTGGTCCATCTTACAAATCTCTTCCAATCTTTCTGTGAAGAACTTTGATCTGGAGGTTCTTGTAGCATACTTGATCCTCAAAGACTTAGACTGTCATGGATTCAGATGATCAACCAGGTCAGGATTATCATCAGCTGTAGAAATGGTTCTAAATGAATGGATGAAGATGAGATGAAGCTGCATGAAATCTCTCAGCTTCATGCTGGCTGTTATGATAAAAGTCCAAACCAATGTGAGCAACCCTGAGAGATTTAGTTCATTTCTTGCCTTAGTTCACGTAGGTTTAAGTCAGTGGTGTTTGGGTCTCCGAAACACAAGGCCTGTCAGCACAACGATTTCATGGAAATGATGCAGGATGGTTTCTCGGCATGTCAGCAGAGCCTGACGCCCAGCTGGCCTGAGGAGCTTTTCACTTTTTTTCACAGGAAAACTGGGAACATTTTCAGGTGTGGTAACTAGTTAATCAGGTCACTCAATAGGGATGTAAAGGTGAACCATGCAGAAATAATCAGGCAGTTGATTCCATCATCACGCCTCATTTCTCCTCTTGTCCTCGCAGACACATCTCAGCGATACGCCAGGGCTTCAGGGTGTGGTGGAGGAAGGAGGAGGGCTCCGGGTACGCCGTCTACCTCACACACGATCTGAGCATGCTCCGTCTGATTGAGACGTTCTGTGAAAGCACGCCTCAGCTCATCCTGATGATCTATGTCATGCTCTGCACCAACAAGGCCAGGACAGTCCAGTGTGAGTCACATTTTTCCCTGAAACTCTTACCTGCACAAGCGGACAACAGAACTCAACAGATTCCACAAAGATGAAACCAGAATGAAGAAGCTGTGAGTGAAAGAACCAGCTCCAGCTCTTTGAAAGCAGGAGCTTCTCAATGTGCTGCTCTGTAGCAAACGTGTGTGTGTTAACACGATGCCTAGATGGAGAGACATCAGCTGTGACCTTAGAAAAGCAACTGATGCTGCCCATCAACCCGAATAGGGTTATAAGGTCATCTCCAAACCAATCAGAGGTCCGTCATTCAGCAGAGGGAAAGATTATTCCCAAAAGGAAAACATCTTAGACAGCTGCCAATCTTCCCAGTAGTGGACGCCAACGTCAGAGCGTGAAGCTCAGAGAAATGACTAAACACCCAGGAGCTCCATCTCAGACTTTACAGACCTAAGTTAGCAAGTTAGAGGTTAAAGGTCATGACACTGAACCAGTATGACTGTTTGGAAGGGTTAAAGGAGGAAGCCTCTTCTCTATAAAAACAAGATGCTAGCAGGACCTGGGTTGCAAAGCTGCATCTGAATGAAGCACGAGACTTCTGGGACCAAAGTAGAGATGTTTGACCACAATGGACAGAACCATGGCTGGGGGAAACCAATCACCGCAGATCAACACAAACGGCTCATACTATCTGTAAAGCACGGTGGCGGTGGGCTCATGGTTTGGGCTTGTTTTAACCACTTTGCAGCTTTTCCATTTTGGTTTCACCTGTGAGCTTAGACTGAAATAATTTCAAAACCTGATCATTATTTTTTCTGCCAGAACAGAAAGAGGGTGTACTTTCTTTTACCATGACTTCCTTCTTGTTTGTGTTTCTGCAGTTGTCAGTGTTGCTGCTTCCACCACCTCCATCGCCTGGATGGTGGTGGACTACCATCGCTCCCTGCGCTCCTTCCTCCCAGACAAAGCCAAGCAGCATTGGGGTTCCTCCCTGATCTACTTCCTGTGGAACCTGCTGCTGATTGGGCCTCGTGTGGCGGCCCTTGCCCTTTTCTCCTCCGTTCTGCCTAGCTTCATTGCTCCTCACTTCCTGCTAATGTGGCTGGTGTTCATGCTGTGGGCGTGGCAGCAGAGGACCAACTTCATGGACAGCGCTGGCGGGGAGTGGCTGTACCGCGCCACTGTGGGTCTCATCTGGTACTTCAGCTGGTTTAATGTGGCTGAAGGCCGGACGCTCGGCCGCAGCGTCATCTACCACTCCTTCATCACTGCAGATGTAGTTGTCCTGCTCGCCACCTGGTGGAGCTACAGAGACCTGGTGCAGACTGAGGCATACGCCCTCATTCTGCTCATCGGGCTTCCTTGCACCTACCTGCTGGGTCTCCTTTTAAAAGCCCTCTACTACTGCTGCTTCCACCCCAAACTGTTCAGGCTCCTGGACAGGGAGCCAAGGCTATCAGACGATGTGCCGGACTCTGATGTGGCCCTCCGAGACTTTTCCGTCCAGGACGGAGCGCTTGCCTCCCAGCTGCTCAACCAGCGCATGGCCCACCTGGCTGCTCAGTTTTACACCAACAGGAGAACCATCAGAGCTTCTGATGGAGCAAAGGGAGCCGAGGTGCCACATTTCTGAGAAAGGGATGTTCCAGCTTCCTGTTTTTGTTCATTCTGCATCACAGGCCAACACGGGAAGCTTCCTCAATATTCGTTAGTGCAAAAGAAACTAAAAAACCTTCAGGAGGCAGAGATGAGTTACAGGCATCATTTCAAACTCCCAAAAGTGATTCAGATCCTTCCTCTGATTTATATTATCTCAATAATTTCAGCCCAAAACATCATTTTTTTCCAAATATTTCCACAGATCGTAAAGATCCAACATCTGTTCCAAATCTTTTCCCATTTTCTCCCTCAGTGGTCTTCATGCACTTTTTATTTATAGAAATGAAGAAATGTACCTTCATATTCATGAGGAATCTGCCTCCTTTTATTATTCAGTTTTATTGCAGTTATAGGAATCAGACTGCAACATGTTCCGCAAAACTGTTACATTCACACCATCACTCTGAGGAAAATAAAGGTCCTTCTGTTGAACACTAGGTGGCGCTGTCTGCCATTCAGACACAGATAGAAACACCCTGATCTGGGAATTAGAGGACTCTACTTGGCTTAAAAACATTCTTCATCAGGTTTTCTGTCCACAGACAAAGAACGTTCTGTTTCTGTGCTGTTGTTCGCAGATCTGAACCAGAACTGGGTCACCCATCAGGCTGTGCTCTGATTGCTTTTCCTGCTCCAGTCATCTGTTTCCAGGAGACATCCAGGATATTTCAGGTTTTCCCAGGAACATTCCAGCTGTTTGGAGGATATTTATTTTGGAGAGTGAGCTGCCTGCAGAGACCAGAACCGGAACAGCTGGTGGAAATCATGGCCAGCGCAGCAGCGGGAAGCATCCCGACAGCTACCTCAGGAACGATCTCAGGGTAATCTGGACCCATGTACGGCCCGCAGCAGCGCCTTTTTCTAGCAGAATGACTGACTGCAGCTCGCGGACAGAACTGGAACTGGTTCTTTAAGCTTGTCAGTATTGTTCCTCCTCGCCTGACCCGTTACAGTAGCAGGTTCTCATTGTTCTGTCCAAAGGGGAAGTTAGCAGCTGCCTTACTTCCCTCTGTGTGAAGTAACCTGCTTCAGCTTCATGCCTTTGGTTGCCATAGAAACGGGCGATGACAACACCAACGACAAACTGAATGATTTTACACCGGAGGAGCCGACGAATAAAGGCTCGTTTTGTGTTTAATTGTTGAATCCTAGCTGTATTTTTCATGTTGATGGAAGGATTTTGCTGCTTCTGAAGCCGTCTGAATGAATGTTGGAACCTCTGCTGCTCTGCTGGTACACCACAGGTCCTTCTTCTGGAGCTCTGCTAAGCTCCATGGTGGATCAGTGTGTTAGCAGGCTGTGCTGAGCTTTGTACGCTCTGTTTACCCTGACAGACCTTGGTGAAGCCGGTCTGGTGCAGCTCCTCCTCCTGCTGCACCTTAACCTCCTTCAGTCTGGTGTCAGTAGATCTGTTCAGCTGTAGCACAGCAGAGGAGCAGTTTCCCTTTAAGAGACTTAGTGGGTGGAGATTTTGACTTTTTGTGAACTTCGGCTCTTGCTTTCGATTTGATGTGTATTTAATCAGCTGTCGCTTGTAGTAATGTAGCTCCTCAGAAACTTCAAGGATGCATGTGTTTGAGTACTCTACATGGGACTGTTTCTTCACCTCAGCAGGTCTGCCCCTGTTTCTGTTGGATATTGTTCTGGACGTCTTGGCTGCAGTGAACTTTTACCAGGAGGAGGCCTACCTGTGCCTCGCTGTGCTGCTGGTGCTGCTCATTGGCTCCTCTGTGCTCACCCAGCTCTACAGCTGGTTCTGGTACAGCTATGATGAATTTGACACGAGTACCAAGGTGGAAGGCTTCCTGAAGCCCAGCCTCGCGATCCTACATATGTTCCAGCTGGGGATCTATGTCAGGTGTGTCCAAAGTTCCTCCAACTCTAATGTCGGCTGTTCTTTCAACAGGACTTTGGTTTCATTAATTTCTCCAATCAGAGGTTGGATCTGGGTTTGTCTTTGGTGCCTGTTTATGCGAAAGGTTTCCTTTTACAGGAAACAGCAGCTGGAGTCCTGCTCCGGTAAAAACGTAGGAGATGAAGAACAGATGAGGAGAAGCTAGTGAAAAACAGGCCTGAGAACATCTAGAAACATCTACAGGGGTTTTCACACACAAAATACCTTTTAGTTTATTCTATTTATTCCTTCATCGAACAGCATAGAACTTATTAAAAATGACCAATAAAGTAAATGGATAAAAATGTAAAGATTAAAATTAATACAATTATAAAGATAAAGAGTTATAGACGTGTGATCAATAGAAAGTAAAAAATAATACTACAAAGCATTATTATTATTATTATCTGTTTCATTCTATAAAAATAAAACAAAAATACAGAAACATCAAAATGATTCCTACAGATTTATTTAAGTAAGAAGTTTATTTCTGATGGAAACGAGACCGGCGTCTCAGAAACAAAACGGTTGATGATTAGTTATGTTTTATGATGATCCTCAATAATTGTTATAATCCTTTTCACTGAAGCAATTGAGCTCTTCTTCCAACAGTTTCTTCTGGGGTTCTGGTGTTCGAGGCTGGAAGGCCTCCTTACCATCGCCCTAATCTTTAGCACCCTGCACCGATTCTCGATGAGATTCTAGTCAGGACATGGACCGGGTCGCTTCAGCCCATTAATATTAGTTCCAGTCAGAAGAAACATGTTGGTGACTTACTTTAGACCTAAATCTGTCAGGGGTGTGAATACTTTATGGCTTGACTGTGGGTAATTCACAGGCTCTTATTTAGCCTCATTCCTCCTTATCTCAGTTTGTTCACACCTTTTCTGGGTGGTGGCTTCTGATGTCACCACCCAGGGTTAATCACATGTTATTGTAACATGTGCTCTCACACACACACACACACACACACACACGCAGCCTATCAGGCGTTTTCTCTCAGCAGCTGTTGCATCATGTGGGCAATCTGCAGCCTGTTAGAGGAAACATCAGGGATGATGAGTCATGTCTCAGGGTCTAGCGTACAGAAGCTGTTTGTGAATGAATGCTCCTCAGAAGAGTGTCATTAACGGGGTCTTACTGGTTTTATTCCAGACATGCAGCTGTCTTGGAGACTTCCTTTAACAGCCGCTGCTCAGACGCCAGCGATCCAGGAGACCTGGCCGTTTACCTGAACCACGACCTGAGCCTGCTGCGGATCATGGAGACCTTCTCGGAGAGTGCTCCTCAGATCATCCTCATGCTCACAGTCATCCTGCAGGAGGGAAAGCTGGATCCCGTCACAGGTTCACAGTTCTTCTAATTTTCACCATCAGCAGTAGAAATCGGTCTCAGGCCTGTAAATCGGCCGCTGTTATTCTAAGATAAAGCTTGTAATTGTATTCATTGAAGCTCAGAGTTAGACTCTTGCTCTGAAGAGTAGAGGTCAGCTTTGTTTTGTAATCATAATTAAAACCTGATAGAGGAAAAATAAGGAATACCTTTAATTGACTGGTTGCTGAAGCTCGGAGCAGAGCTCGTGCTCCTGCACACTGAGAGGAGTCCGCTGACGTTTCAGATGATCTGTACGGTCCTGGTTGCCTCCCTTTTAGGTTTTCTGGGAAGGTCCTACTGGAAGGAGATGCTGGGTCAGACCCAGCACTTGCTGGAGGGCCATCTGGCTGTAGGGTCCCCCAGAGTGAGCTGGAAAGTGTCACTGGGGAGAAGGATGTCTGGGTTTCCCTCCTGGATCTGCTGCCCAGCTCTGGATAAATATGGAAAAGACGTATAATTCCAAACTTTCTCTCTGTCCCACTATTTAGATGTTCCAGCAGTCTGTCCATCCGTCCATGAACATTCATACGGATCTGTTGTAATTCTGCTCTACCTGTGGGATAAAAAGGACTGAGAACTTTGACATTTTAAGCCTGAAAGGATCTGAAGTTTGGTCATGAGAAATGAACCCTTTGCTCTGCTGCGTGCTACATGAGGTTGGTCTGTCGGTGCAGCTTCAGGGTGTGATGATCTCTGAACGTTCTCCTGTCCTCTCTCTTACTCCTCAGTGCTGAAGACTGTCGCCTCACTGTCAGCCGTCGCCTTCTGCGTGACCACGTACCATCGCTGCCTGCGCTCCTTCCTGCCAGAGAAGGAGAAGCAGCCAATCGTGTCATCGATCATCTTCTTCTTCTGGAACCTGCTCCTCCTGTCGTCTCGCGTCGTCGCCCTTGCCCTCTTTGCGTCTGTGGAGCCCTGCTTCATCTTCACCCACTTCTTCTGCTCCTGGCTCCTGCTGTTCTTCTTCGCCTGGCGCTCCAAGACGACATTCATGGACAGTGCTGGGGGAGAGTGGCTGTACCGGGCCACCGTGGGCCTCATCTGGTACTTTAACTGGTTCAACATGGTGGATGGAAAGACCAGGAAGCGCACAATAGTGTACCACACCTACATCCTGGTGGATATCTCCGTCCTCTGTGGAGTGTGGTACTGGAAGATGAGTTCGGATTTTCCTCACATTGAAATGCCATGTTTGCAGGCGGCCATCGTTGGCGGTGCTGTGGTCTCAGTTTATATGGTCGGGTTGGTTTGTAAGATCATTTATTACCGGTTCTTCCATCCAAAGTTGTACAAAGAAGAGCTGATAGGAGACACGATGAATGAGCAGCAGAGAGATGAAGTGGACTCTGGTCTCAGAGGAGCTGTTGCGTTTCGTGGAATGAACCGGATGCCCAGTGAGCCGGGCCCGCGAGCTCATTGCAACAAGAGGATGAAGAAGCTGGCTGAGAACTTTTACTCGAAATCAGCTGATGGTGCTGAAGCCTGAATCCTGCTGCACCAGGACCTGAAGGAACCAGACTTTATTTACCTTGCTACTCCTGAATCCAAGCTGCTCCTCGGGTCCAGATGAAATACTTGCCTCCTCCCTGCTCCTTTAAATCTGATTGAAAGAATGTAAAAATGTTAAATGCTGCCTCTTTAACTCTGGTCTATCAGGTTGTGGCTGGAAGCAGCCTTCAGTTCCTCAGGATCTGGGCCTACTTCAGAGCACTCTGTAGGTCTTCTCCAGAACATCCCACAGAGTCTCAGTGGGATAAAACCCTGGAGCGAGCAGGATGTCTGGTGCTTCCTGGACATCTCTGATCCTGCTGCTCAGGGTTCTGATGCTGCATTCATTTCAGACTTCCAGGTTCTCTCCCACCGAAGTAGTTTAGAAATATTTATTTGAACCACAATTCCTGCATCAAGACACCTACCTCCAGTATTCCAGGCTATATGTGTTTGACCCAATTGGTTCCGACATGCCACAGCTGTTTAAAGATCGACTCTTTTCCAAAGGAGAGCGCAGGGTTCCCAGCAGCATTCCTGGCAGAATTTCCAGGCAGTCTTAGAAACACGGAAAACATAAATACTTTTTTGGTCATTTTTCCAGGTGTGGATAATTTTGAAGCTGCAATGTTAAATGGTTTCATTTCCAGTGTTTCTTCCTGTTCCAGTTGAATGAAAATAAATTTCTCTTGAAACTTTGTTTGTATCCAAGATGGACCTGAAGCTCCTGAGATATCCTGAAGTTTAGCTTCGTCTGTCACCTCCAGCCTCTGCTGTAATGTTCAGACAGACACTCATCCAGATTTACAGCAACCAGTCATTTCAAGTATTATTATTATTAATAGATTAATATGAAGGAAGCAGAAGTAGAGATGCAGATGTTTCCTGGCGATTGCTGATTCCCAGTTTTCTTTTGAGCTGTGAGGTACCCGTCACTTTGGACTTATTTAACGATCATTTTAATTTACGTACTTCATTTTTCTAAGGTCTATTGCTGCCTTCTTTGTATTCAGAAGGTAAATATTCCAAGTCCAAGGTGGATGTTAGGGCTGCATGATATCAGGAAAATATTTAACTTCAATACAGTTCCTGAAAATAGCGATAAGAATTCAACCAATTTTCTTACCACTTCATATTGTCCCCACCACGCTCCATGAGATCCAGCATCACAGCCACTAAACAGATACCTTCAGTGTGAGCCCTGAGAGCAGAATGCATGAAACCTGAAATCCATTTTCCTAAACGTTGCATCCCAGCAGCCCTTTGCTATGGTGCCGCTCAGTATATTGGGCTCTGAAAAATACAGCATTGAGCGAAGTCAGACTGAAAAGTTGGAGGTTGCTGAGGAGTTCAGCGTCTCTTATATCTGCTGGGAACATCCAACATGGTGAAAGTTGTCAAAATAATCTAATACTGACAGTCTGAATCTCATTAGACCAGCAGCAAGCAGTCCTGAACAAACACCGCTTATAAACATGTTCCTTTAGTGTCGGAGTTCATAAAATGGAGAGAAATGCGTTGTCTTAACTGAAAGCACCACAACAATCTTCAAATCCCACCAGTCCTCTCTGGTTTAAAGCTACTCCCAGATCCCAAAAGAATCCACCACCTAAAAATAAAAAGGGAAACTGCTGCAGGCTCTTCCTTAGAGGAGGAATCATCAGTGCCTCAGTGCTTCAGTTCAGAACCTTTAACCAATGTTCTAGTAAACTCCAGATGCTCCATCAACGCCCAGGCTGTTTGTTCATGTCTATAAGACAAGATTAGCTTTGGTTAGGATTTTCCAGGATTTAAGCTTCCGATCACGGATCAGAGCTGATCAAGGAAAAACAGGCTGGTTCTGATCTCTGGGTGATTGATTGGTGAATATCTTCTGCACTGAAGGGTTACTTAAGGTGGACCTGGTGTTGCACTCTGTGTTTTCTGGTCAAAAACAATTACTGTTATTATTATGCGAGAATTTGGAAAATTAAGGACACTCCTGCTGAGATTGAAGATCATATGTTCACCCCTGGAATATAAAACTAGTTCAAAAACATTGACAGGTGACATTTTTACCTCAACATCTAAGCAAATCCAGATCAACATTTGAGTTTGGAAAAATGTGGAATATTGAAGTGGAAACAGTGTAAGAACCCTGAGAGCTTCTTAAACCAGGAGGTGACGTTTGATTATCTCCTGGGAACATCTCTACTTGTTCTGAAGAACTCAGAGCTGCTCTGGTTTAGACTGTTGTCACGTCAGTCCACCTTCAGTCAGGTCCAAAGGTTCCCAGTGCCTTAAAATCCCGGCTGCAGAGCCGTCCTTCCCGTTCAAACTAGTTTGAGTTCCTGGTTCTCCATTTATTTTGGGCTTTTTCTTATTCTACATATTTTTTTATGTAGAACATTTTTATAGAAGCTCCTGTAAGAATCAAATCATTTCTGGAGTTTTGGTTTGTTTCTGTTCGGCCCACCTTTACATCCTCAGCAGCTGAGATCCAGGATGAAACCGACTGACTGATGAAGCAGGCTCCAGCATGGCCGTGGCTTTCACTTACAAGTTCTGCAAATTACAGAATAAAAACCTCAGAACCTGGTCATGTCAGCTGTGCTGATGTCTGACACCCAGACTGTCTGACACCAGGACACAGAACCCGCTTTTAACAAAGAACCAGCAGAGGAGAAAGACGTAGGTACCAGAAAACCAACAAGTGAAAGAAGTAGCTTCTATCCACTCATCATGGAGATGAACATCAGATTTATTTTAGGCTTCTAATGATTTATTTGAACTTTTATTCCACATCTATCACTCTGTCTAGAAACGAGAGCAGGGGCCACACATTTACTTTTATTGTGGCTTTTCTCTGATCCAGACCGGTCCGAATATTAAGTCAGTGTTTTTAGTAGAAATTATATCTCTACGTATTAAATATGGAGCGGGGCAATACTCAAGCTGAGCGATGAAGAAGCACACTCAGCGCCCTCATCATGACCACAGCCATCACTGCATATCAAACATGTAGCACTAAAAAGCTGCTCGAGTTCATCCTGCTATACAGAACCATGCACAAGTATTCACACCCCTTCAATTGTTTTTTACATTTTGTCCTATTCCAACCACAGAATCAACTCAAAGGAAATCCAAAAATCTAGTGCAGCCAATTACCTCTCAGAACTCCAGCTGTGTGTAATTTCATCTGCGTCTAACTGCAGATGTTCTGGTTCTGGCCTCAGAGGTTCTGTAGAAAACATCAGAGAACAACCAGCATCATGAAGACCAAAGAACCCAGCCGACAAATCAGGGATAATGTTGTGGAGACGTTTAACAGTATCCCAAGGTGGCAGCATCATGCTTTGGGGTTACTTCTCCAGCAGGACCAGGGAAGCTGGTCAGAGTTGGTGGGAAGATGGATAAATGGACAGTCCCGGAAGAAACCCAGTTAGAGGCTGCAGAAGACCTGAGACTGGGGTGAAGGTTCACCTCCCCGCAGGACAACCACCCTGAACATTCAGCAACGGGATAAAATGTAAAAGTGTTCCAGGTGTGAATACTTTTCCATGGCTTTGTAGGTATATTGTAAATGCTGCAGGCAGAGTCACAGTGTTAAAGCTGCTTACTTAAAATGATTCATGACTCACAGACAGAAACCTCAGCTCATTGGGATTAAGTTCAGACGGAGCAGAACAGATGGTAAATGGACCTACTTTTCACTGAATGGACTGAATGTCTAAGTTAAATAGGAATGGAAGCTCCGCCTCCTGTCTCTGAAAGAAACAGATCAATGAAAACACACAGGGTGGAACATTGTGACACAGCATGGAGGTGAGAGCAGCTGACTGATGTTGAATCTGGTCATGGTGGGGTTTTTTTTTAAATGTTTTCAGCACTAGTGGTCTTTATTTTGTATTTTCGTTGACAGTAGGCAGACAGGAAAGAGAGAGGGGGAGACATTCAGCAAATGTCGCCAGGTCCGGGGCTCAAACCCGGGACAGCCGCTTCGAGGACTGTAGCCTCTGCACATGATCACGCGCTTTCGCCCCTACACCATCAGCGCCACACCAGGATTATGATGTTTTGACCTGAAGCCTCTCAGGATGGTTCTCAGGAGGCTTTCTGGGTTTCATGCTGGACTTTGAGCTGCCTGAGAACTCCACCACACTGCTATCTGCACACTATGAACACAGATGGATCTGAACTGGACCTGTTTATTGTGTAAAGTGCCCTCAGATGATGTTTGTTGTGAATTTGTCATATAAGAATCAACTGAACTGAATTACAGCATCAAGGTCAAAAAATAAAACTTATTTTAAAATGGATCTTTAGGCTCTGTGTTTGCAGCCTTCTGTCACAGGAACACATTTTGTTCTTGACTTCGTTGGATCCATGAGAAATCTCCAGAAGAACGGTTTGACAGAAAAAACAGCCAGGATATCTGCCATTAAATCATGCAGATTGTATTACATAGATACATCACACATAAAGTAAAACATTTCAAGCCTTTATTTCTCGTCATTTTGATGACTGTGGCTTACAGAGAATTAAAACCCAAAATTTAGTGTCTCAGAAAATTAGAATATTGTGAATAAGTTAACTACTGGAAACTCCAAACTCCAGCAAGGTTTCCTGACATCTAAATAATCTCTCAGTCTGGGTCCACTGGGTCCTACTCAATCCTGGAGAAGACGGGCTGATTTGACAGTTGTACTGCAGAGGGTCAGTGATGCCCTCCACAAGGAGGGTAAGATGCAAAAAATTATGGCTAAAGAAATTGGGTGTTCCCAGTCTGCTGTATCCAATCATATCAACAGAAAATTAAGTGGAAGATAAAACGGTAATGGAAAAAAGTGCTCAGTCGACAGAATTAACCTCAGTTTTGGGAGGATTGTGTAGAAAAACCCATTCAAGAAGTTGGGGGAGATTCACAAGGTGTGGACCTCCGGGTCAGGTCCAAAAGTCTGTAGAACATATCAAGGTTGTGACACTTGTCGTTTGTATAAAAGCATGCTTAAAGCAGCCTGAAAGTTGTATCCCTCCTACTCAGGTTGTTTGTTTCATCATTCTGCTTTGGGGAAACCTCTTACCAAACAATGTGGTTCTGCTCAGCTTCAAACTGTTCTGTTTCACTACTTATGAAAAGCAAAGGCCCCATTAGCAGACCGTTTGTTTCCTGCTAGCTACTAGTTCTGCCTTTTAATTAGCAGGTCATCAAACATCTGGAGGAACAGGAGACTAAAACACAGACATGAGACTCTACAGCTCATTTTGTTTCAACACTACTGAGGGCGCACCTGGTATCAGGTGAGTTTTCTCAAACTGCAGCTTGTTTGTGGCTCAGCTAACTGGACTGGTTCCTTTAAAAAAGTCATTTTCTTTATCTATCATCATATAAATAGAAAAAAAAGAAACATTGCTGCACCAAAATATTTCACACAAATGCAAAACTAAGAATCCATTTAAGTATAATGCATGTTGATATTACAAACAGAAATTATATGAATGTAGAATCAAATCAAATAAAGCAGAAATGTCCTTAAAGGCCTCAGGAACCTGATGGATTTTATACAATATTTAACACATTCAGTGGTAGGAGCAGAGCACACGTGGAGAGGAAGTGTGTTCCTTTAATTTGGGTCCTACGGCAGTTAGAAGCTGCTGGTCAGCAGAACTATAAGGTCTAATGAGGTCCTTGAGGTAAGCTGGAGCTCCCCCATGCAACGTCATAATAATAAACGACAAAGTCAACTGTGAACTTTACAGGATGTCAGTGAATTGATTCCAGGATCAGAACCAATGTGAGAATTTTTTTAGGATTTGTCAGCAGGTGCAAGACTGCAGAGGAGAGACTGGACCACCCTAGAATAAGGAGTGTATCAGTAGTTCTGGCACATGAACTAAAGGTATCATTTACAACCTCAACGTCTCTAAAAACATCAGCCAGTATAGTCAGGAAATAAAAGACTAACTGCTGCTTTTATTTGGTTTCATTTTTCTGATTTTTTTGCCTGTAGCTTAGGGCCTTTTGGGGCCAGGGGCCCTAAAGGCAATGTAAGGGTTGTAGCATTTGTGCGCGGCACCAAGAAAATCCATGTTTATGTTTAAAAATCAAATTATTCCCATAAAATAAACTTGATCAATGTAATCATGTGAAGGATAAATTGTTCATCTTAATCAGAGAATCTTCTGAAGAGGTTTATGCATTATGATGAAGGATTATGACTGGTTTGATTTATATCTTTATTCGTAAAATCACAAATAACTACTGCACTAATCACACAGATACGTTTATTAATTAATTAGATTAAGAAACAAAAACCATGAAACTAACAAATGCTTTCAGAGAACCTCTGATGGACCAGACCTGAGGATGAACATTAGCTGATTAAAGGTCCAAAGTTCTATCAGTCTCTCTCTCAAATGTTAATACAAGGAATTTGGGCCTCTTTTACCGGATTTAAATCTGGAAAAAAGTTTGGGATTTCTGCTCCAGGGTCCATCCCCTCTCAGCCCTTTCAGCCCTCTCTCCCTCTCGGCCTCAACTCGGCTGTTCTCTGGCGGTCCAAGGAGCTCACTGGAAGGCTGTTGGTTCTGTGGTCGTCTGGATGTGGTATTTGGAACCCAACTGTAAAGGGTACAAACAGTCCTCTTACTGGATAAAGTGGAGTTTATCTCTATGCAGATGCATGAAGGCTTTCTGAACATTTAAAGAACATTTGGTGGAAAAACTAAACAATTAGAAAACCCAGGCTTTTTAAATTCTGATTGTCTAATTCTGTTTTTCTTCTTGGTTCTTTGTGTTTCTTACTCTGTCCAGACTGCGTTCAGAGTAAGCATTAGACATGACACAAATGTTACCCCCTGTGATGTCATCAGGTGCTGCTTACCCAGTATTTGCCACTCCACGGTGGGAGCTAAAAAAACAAATGAGACATTTTCTTCCCAGAAACGACTTTCACTTTAATTGGAGCAACTGAATCAATGATGTCCGAGATTTTAGAATGAAAGTTATCTACCAGCTCATCTACAGTGTTACAGGGCAAAGTGGAGGTAGA
>JAHUTJ010001698.1:0-17088 GCA_036250325.1 Characodon lateralis
ATTAGTGTTAAATACCCTCAACTCCGTGATTTGACACCAACACTCTTATGTTTCATTAGTGGAGAGTTGATACTACCAAAATCAACACCAATACATCAACACTTCACCCTGAAAAAGCCTAAGACCAGCATTTTAACATTGATGAATTTGCTGTGCACTTGGACAGATTATTAACAAATGTAACAATATCGTCTATTACGTTTTGTGCAGATTTTATTCAGCTGTACCGCTTATTTAAGAAATTTGAGTTCAACAAGCTATCAGAATTACTTAAGTGCCTAAAAGAAGTTACAAAAGGACAAAAACATTACTCCCCCCTTTCTGGTCATTGCTCTGTTCAGGCAACAGATCCGGTCATTTCAATTCTGCTTAAAGGTTATTCAGAACAACTTATCCAAAACAGTTTTTATCATTTGAGAAATATTTCAAAACTAAGACGTTTGGTGTTAAAACAAAAACTGGAGATGGTTATTAATGTTTTTATTTTCGCTTGTCTAGACTTTTGTAACACAATTTCCCCGTGTATCAATAAAAAAGCTCTTGATCACTTTCAGTTGGTCCAAAACCATGCAAAAAACCCCAAAAAAACATAATGGCTAACATAATTTCTGTTTTAATGTCTTTGCACTAGTAACAGCTCATTTAAAATTCATTTTAAAATCCTGACTAACTTTTATGGCCGTGCCTGGTCAAGCTTCTTCCTTTACTGAATATTCAAAGCCACATACTCCAACTGGAGCCCTCAGGTCCCTGAACTACAATCTACTAGTAGTAGGGATCGCTCTTTCTAGGCATCGACTCTGGAACAAGCAACGTTTGTTTTAACATTGTCACGAGTGTCTTATGAGTATTATATTAAAAGTACCTTTTAAACATATTAAAACTTTTGTACTTGCATTTATTCAAAGAAAGTGGTTAAAGAATTGTTTCAGAAGGACAGATAACTTGACTATCTCCTCACTGAGACATCTCCATGGAGCTTTTTCTCCTGCTTTGTCAGTCTAGAGAGAAGATGACAAAAGATAAATGTCATAAAGTTCACATCAAGCTTGAAATTCTTATACTAGGTAAGAATAAAAATGAAAAGATATACATGTTCAAAAACAACAATTATGAATGCCACTAGAGCTGATGTTTTGCTTTAAAGAAACAGAGAAGGAGGGGACAAATGTGAAGAGATAACTTACAGGCTGCCACACTGAGGAATGAACTCAGTCATTAATGCCACAGCTCTTGTGTGCCTCTGACTAAATGTTTGACAATTAGATGATACTGTCAATTTTTAAATAATACTAATTAATCTCCATTATCGAAACATGCAATTAATCTCTCATAGTCTCTCTGCTTTCCTCTAGCTTTAAATTTAATGAAACATGAAAGGGGAACCCAAATAGCAAATGCTGCTTTGTGGTCCTCACAGACAGCTCAGTGAGGGAGTCACATCAGAGGAGATAGAAGGCAGAGAGACAGACGGGTGGACATGTTTTGACAAACAGACAGTTGGTCCAAAACTCCTCCCCTTCTCAACGCTCTGCGACTGTTCTTGGTCTCCCTCTCGCCGAGCGCGTCTTTGAACTCGGTTCTTCATTAACAATCTGCTGATTAACATGCTTGGGAACACAGAGGGTAGATAGATCAGAAGTAAGAAGTGGAATGAGAGGCGGGGGGAAAAAGAAGATAGAGAAACACAAGTTAAATGTGTCTACTGTAAGACTATTTTCAGGTCACAGCAGTAAGTAAACATAGGTGGCCACTTCTTTTCCTTATTGTGTCAAAGCAAAGAGCTAGAGGTGCATTTCCTGCACAACAACTTTACAATTATAATAAAAACACAAAAGGAAAATAAATTATGAATTTCAAGTGCAGGATTTCATAAAAATACAAAGCACGCAAAAATTATTTCTGCAGAACAAACATCCAGGTCACTGGTGTCAAGGAGAGGTATAAGAACTGAAACTATAGGTGCCTACACTGGTTTTAAACAACTAGGATTGACACAGAAGCAGGTTTCAAGGTTATTTGTTGCTGTAAGTGAACATCATTTTGGGCTAGCATTTTTTGACAGATTCAGACATGGATTCTGAGTTTCATCTAGTCTGAAAGAATGCAACTCAGGTGGATGAGGAACTGATAAAGATCAGACAGTGAAAGGATTACAACTGCAAAGAGTTCAGCCTTATGTGTTTAAGCCAGAATATCAAACTGAAGATTCACAAGTCATGATGGATGCCAATTTTAATGCAGAGATTGAAGCAAATAGTGAGAAGGATAATAATAATAATCAGAACCTAACCACATAACAACCTATTTATATTCCAGTTTGAAGTTTTACTGAGTTTCCTTCATGTTTGCTACTTGTAAACAGCTGCAATGTGGCCTTAACTAGTTAGTGTATGTTACAAGACCGTTTAGGAGTCATACCAATGACAATTTATTTTCTAGGTGCATTCTAAATTTCTCAATCACTTGCTGTAATAAACTTATCTCTTTATATTAAGCAATCTGGATCATGTTTAGTGTTTTGGCTTTCTACTTCTTCTGACTGGTGTTGGTATAAAACTTTAAAAAAGTTACTTTCTGAGACTTTCTATCACTCTCCTGGAACTTACCACGTACTGTTATGGAACTTCACCAGAACCTAGAGGTTACTTTATGAAACTTACCAGGTACTTTCAGTCTTGATAAGTAACCTCAAAGTTCGAAGTACTTTCTGGTACTCACCAGGTACTTTCCTGAATCTTACCAAGTACCTTTCTGGAACGTATCAGGAACATTCAAAAAAGTTATCTATGAGTTCCATAAGGTAAGTTCTGGAAAGTACCTCTGATGTTTTGCAAAGTACCTGGTAAGTTTCAGAAAGTAGCTGATAAGTTTCAGGAATGTAACCAAGTAGGTTCCGGGAACGTACCTTGTAAATTCCATGAAAGTCACCTACAAGTTTCAAAAACAAACCCAGTGAGTCAGGAAAGTAAGCAGTGAGCTCCATGATAGTACCAGAGAGCACAAACTACATTCTGGAAAGTACCTGGCAAGTTCCAGAGAGTCACCCTTAAGTTCATGTAAAGTATTTAGTTCTCCCCATATGCTTGATTGTTTTTAAAACTAATTCTGACCAGTAAGGTCAGACAGAAACCAGGTGCAAGAAAGAAGGCTTTTCCAAAGTTATACGAATAGGAACGCAATGTCATGAAGCACTGCAGAGTGTCAATTCAACCATATAAGTACTGAATCAAACACATCTGAATCAAACTGTCTAGATGCCAGAAATATGTATAGTCACATTGAATTCAGAGTAAAAATACACCCGATAGCCCAATAAATCATACAAAAGTACATTTGAAATTTTAGAGGAAGCAGAAAGTGACTGCTTTTAATTTGGGTGTATTTCATTTTTTTAAACCAAAAATACAAATGTCACACAGATGTGGGGAAGAAAGTCTTGTGGTGCTGGCAAATAAGCCATAGTTAATTTTTTTTTTCTGAAATAGGGTTGATTTAACACCATTTGTAAGGGAGAACTGAGTGAAAATGTTGCGCTTAACCTCACAGTCTTGTGTGCCACATATCCTTACAGCTGATAGTTGTTAGCAGGAGGCAAGGGATGGGTAGTTTTATCAGCAACTTTTCCAGAAACTGCATAGTCTAGTTTCATAATTTATCTGCTCAGTGTGGTCCTATAGAGATGCCGACGCAGAATGCAAATAAAGAGAAAATGAGGATGGAAAACACAGAGAAGGAAAGACAGACAGACTGACACAAGGGTGTGGAGAAAGTGACAAAAAAGGGACTGATGGACAAAGGCAGTGAGTGAGTACCCCTCTGATGGACAAAGAGACAGAGACTGACTGAAGAAAGAGAAAGAGGGATGGGCCTGCTCTAAATTAATGACTGCACTCATCGGAAGATGAATGTTCTCCCGCGTTCCCCTTGGAACTCAGCTTGCAAATGAAAAGAAAGTCAGTCCAATGAAGAATGAATACACAAATGAATAAATAAGCCAATAAATAAATGAATAAATGTGAAAGGCAAATTATGATCGATGCACACAGAGTTGTGCACATATTGCCAGCAAGTTTTGTGAACATTTGTGTGTTATGGTTGTGTAGCAGAATGTGTCAACACTTTCTGATGTTTGATGTGTGGAAGCTTGAATATGCAACCATGTTGTGTTTGCTGTGTATTTTCTGTGCTGTGCGCATCCATGTCATAAGTGTGCTTGTTGGTTCATTTTCCTATGCATTGTGTTTGTGTCACTGAGCTAGTATGTTGGTATTTACTTGCTTGTGCATTTGTCACTGTGGCTCGGAGATGGTGTGCACAAATCCATTTTTATTAGCGTGAGATTGGACGTGTGTGTCTAAGCAGGGGGCTCTCTGGTGAGTCTCCTTAACATCAAACAGCTGGAAGTAATAAAATATTTAGGAAGGGCTGGGAGTCTGTGAATATTAATAGTGCCTTTTCCTTATGTCTCTCAAATTTTTCTCTCTTTCGCCTTTTTTCTGTTTCTCTTTTTTCCTCCCAGACTCCCCCTCTACCCAGAGTCACCCACACTTGGCCTCTTCTTCTCCACCACCACATCTCCAGACTTGTCCTCTTACTTCTTGCAACTCTGGTCCAAACATGTGCTCAGATTCGCTGCAGTTCTCCATTTCCTGTATTGTTGACCTTGAATCACAGCTGTCTAATTGGGGGCCAGCTGGTATCCAATGCGATGGACAGAAAACAATACAGTTGGCCTTTGCCATTTAGTCATGTTAGGGTTGTCAGGATCTCACTTCATGAGAAGAAGCAGTGTCAAAAGTCACTGGCACCTCCACATCAAAGTTTCCATACATACACTGACAAAAAATAAATAGTCCAAGATGGATATAATCTGATAAAGATGCAGATCAGTAAAAGGTATGATTTAAAAGGAGCCAGCATGTGTCAAAGGCAGAGGTCAGAGTGCCAGAAGTCAGTCAAAACACTAAGTAAAGGTCACACGACACTAAACATGCCTCATAAGGCAAAGTCTTATCTACTTGTCAGTTCCACATGCTGTCTAAATTTTGTCACTATTAACTGTGCACACCAACAATATATAACTCCTATTCAAAATGTGCTGCCAAATTCTTAACAGAAATAAAGGAAATCATAGTCAAACAATGGGCTGAAGTAAAAGTACAGTATAAGATGTCTTGTTATCTCCACTTGCAAAATGTATCCACCAGGGACCACAAGGGCTCAAAAACCGTGGTGAAGTCATTTCAGTTTTCTATTTCTTTATTTAATTTGAGTGGATCCTTGTCAGATCAGTCCATGTTTGCTACTTTTAAGGCTGTATAAAAGTATAAATGTGTCAGTGGTCAAAAATACCTAAAAACAGTATGAGTTCATATGTGAAGACACATGTCTGCAAGGTCCCAACAGGTTGTCCTTGCAGACACAAAGAAGCATATGGAGACAGCTTTACCAGCCCCTTTGAGGGGTCACATTTTGGGTGCACAGGAGGTAAGGTAAGGTGGTTCTGTGGTGCAAGTAATGAATAAGAAAACCTGGTAAGTTGTCTACATAGTTGATGCTCTAATTTCCATGGATATAGGTAAATTCTAAGATTTAGGGTTTTTTTGGGGTTTTTTTTATCTGCAGGTTTAAGGACAAGAAATCAATGTATTGATATTTTATCTAAAGGCTGGCAGAATAGACGGGCCTTCAAACAGGGGGGTAAATCCACTAGAATTAGGGATGTGTTCACTAGAATTTTAATTATCAACATTTAACCTACTGACCCTTATTTTATCAATATCTCAATGCTACATCAAATTAGAAAGCTAATTATAAATTAGCTAATTAAAACTTTGTATGATTTATGAATTGGGGGAATGCAAAGTAAGAAACAAAAAGATTAGAAAATTAATTATTCAGTTTTCTTATTCTGTTTTTAAATGTTCAATTAATATAAAATCTTAAAATGTAATTAGAGATTTATAAAGGCCCACTTAATCTTTCGTTGCTGTATGATTTAATTTTGCATCTGCACCCACACACGGCCAAACTCTAAGGATTCTGGGTATCAATGTGTTTCCCACTAGGACTAAGTAACAACTAAAATCCTTTTAACATACTGCTCATGGCTTTCATTTGTGTGTTTTGCTGAGTCATTTTGTATTAGTTTATGTTGCTTGTTCTTATATTATTATTAGTTCCTATATTATTAGAGTCTCTCATTGACGAAAAAAAAGTAATTTTTAAAAATGCATGAGATACATTCGGAATTCATCAGAATTTTGTGGCCAATTTCCGATGCTTGGATTTTATAAAGCAGAGATCAGACACTCTGATGCTCTGGTGTAAAGTTTTTGCCCCCTTATCAATTTCTCGTGTTTATGGATTTTTTGACACACCTATATTTCAGATAAACAAATGTTAATATCCAAAAAAAATAACCTCAGTAGGTAGAAACAGTGGCTTTCCAATGAAGAAGTAATTTACTAAGGAAAAAAAAGATATTCCAAACACCTTGGACCTATGTGAAAGATTATTTGCCTTCCTAACGTAGTAATTAATAACCCTTGGCAGCAACAACTGCCATCGAGCATATGAGATACATTGCAAAGGGTCTTTTACATCACTGTGGAGGAATTTAACCCATGCTTATTTGCTGAATATTTTTATTGCAGTCACACTGGAGAATTTTTGAGCATGTACCTCATGAAAAAGGTCATGCCACAGTATATCAAACAGATTTAGATCCAGACTTTGATTACACCACTCCAAAATCTTCTTTATACTGATGTACTTTGGATCATTATCCTGCTGTATAACTGAAGTGTACTTGAGATTAAGGTCACAAACCGATGGCTGTAAATTCTTCATCACAATATTCTGACCAAAAGCAAGATAATTCATGATTACATCAGTTACAGCCAATCAATCAGGTTCTGAAGCTGCAATAGATGCCATTTTGCTCCATCTCTATCTCATAGTTGAATTTAAATCTTTAATTGAGGCAGGTAAGGCCTGCACTAATTTAGATGGAATCCTGGGTTCTTTTGTGACCTTCTGGTTGAGCAGTCGATGAACTCTTGGAGTCATTGGTGGGCCGGTCACTCCTGTTAACCAGTCTTCCATGTTTTTCCATTGGTGGATAAATGTTTTTTTGAAAAAAAAAAAAAAACTTGCCAATTGTCCATCATAGCATTTAAATCACCTTAAAGTCACTCTTTTGTGTCGATGTCAGTTGTTTTGTAACATTCTTGCTGTGTACTGCTGTGTACTGAGTCCTTACAACCACATGTGACCTCGGGTGACTTGAATGATAACTATACAGAAAAAATTGTTGCTGATTTGTTTTGTTTAGGATTCATAAAATGACTTTGGATTTTTTAAATCCTGTACTGGAAAATCACCAATTTATGTATCCTGCTCTATTTTCATTATTTTGGGTAGACGCTGAACAAACCTCTATTTATTTACTTTAAGATACATTTTTAGCTGGTCCAGATTTACTGTCTTAAACCCTCAGAAATGAAAGAGGGTACTTTTCAATATAACACTGTTGTAAGGAAATACACACATTTTAACATAGTTTAATTAAACTGAATGCTTTCAGAAGGAGCCCTGCGACGGACTGGCGACCTGTCCAGGGTGTACCCCGCCTCTCGCCCATAGACTGCTGGAGATATAGACTGCTGGAGATAGGCACCAGCTTCCCCGTGACCCACTATGGAATAAGCGGTAGAAAATGACTGAAGGAGTCTGGCAGCAAAGAAGTCAGAAGATAAACGTAACATGGGGAGTGGAAAGCAGCGTTAGACACCTTCCAGCTGATACTAAGACAGGTGTAACACAAGACAAAAAGGAGACATGGTTTGAAGGACAAACAGATGGGAAGACTGGCTGCTGTCAGCATCAGTCACAACAACAGCAGCAATGTAATTATAGGCTCTGATTAAAATCAGTCTCATTTCTGCCATTCACAACTCATTTACCTTGCTGAAAAGATCTGAGAGTCTCTGACACCTTAACTGCTGAGAAAAAAGAAGAACACATCAAGGTGGACAGATGGAATGTGTTTAAGAGAAAACACATTTGCACCAAATGAATATTTTGCATACCACCTCCTGAACTGTATTTTCTCAAAGCTTAATGTTTTATCCTCAATAGAATTTGGGTTACAAAATTGAAAAGTGATTTTTTTTTTTTACTGAGCGATGGTATGACTGGCTGCAAATATTCATATGTTGTCATATAATGTCAGAGCTTTTAACAGTAGTCAAATCAAAATAAGGATGTTACCATAAAAATGAAAAACAGCTTGTTTTGCAGATGCCTTTGCTTTATGCACATCTGTAAACTTCTATTCTCTTTTGGTCTTTTCTGTTGCTTGTCGGGGTTGTGGTTGTGTGGGTTGTTTTTTGTTCCTGCCTGCTATTGTCTGTGTCTAACCTCTAGTAGGCGCCGGTGACCGTGGTGTGAGGTGACAGGTATTCTCCATTCCTGATGATTACTCCCTGGACTATTTAAGCAGGAAACAGCCAGCATCTCACTGCTCGAGTGTTAGCCAACTGTGGTATAGCTCAAGCCAAGTATCCTTGTTGAAAACCTAAATCCTCGCTTCGTTCTTGTCTAACCTGTTGTTTCCTCTTTAACAGTGTTATGCTGGAGAAGACCTGGTTTTTACCCAGACTCACCTCCGACTGATTGTTCCTGTTCCTACCTCGTTTCTCGGATTACAGAAGATACTTGAGGGTTTCCAACCTGGAACCAGGCCGTGATCTACCGGACGTATTCATCAGCGGGCCGCTTCCAAACTTCAACCATCAAGGACTACTAGAGCGAAACCTGTCCACCTTCCACCACACCCACGCACAACAATCAACACAGACTCTGCAGAACTGGACGCTGTTCTCCTGGATCAAGTCACTAGAGGCAAACCTCACACTTATCCCCATCAACCTCTGCCGCTTCCAGTTTCCCCACGTATTCTCCTCCTGGCGGTTCACACCCCCCAATCTAGTAAGATACAGTTTCAGTCAGTATTTGTTCTTCAAAGTAAACCGTTATTCAAATTCTGCTTTTCTCTCACACAGTTGATGAGAGTTTCTAGCCGGTACAGACCTAACATCTACGTTCCTCTAATAAACCTGTTAAACTTTTCTGATTCTCCTGAGTGTTCTCTGCATGTGGGTCAAATCGGTGTCTAAAACGATGACATTGCTCTTTAGTAATAAAAAGTTGAACAAAAGCCTCACAATATATGAAGGCTTAGTTAACTTCCCTATGTATTTTTTTCTGGCTCTACCACCTGCCAGGGGCAGTTTCTGTTCACAGTAAGAAGGCTGGCAGTGGTTGGTGAGAACACTTTGGCAGCCGTAATAAGTCCAGTTGAAATAACATTTTCAAGCAACAGCTGGTCCCAAAATGACTTAACATCTATATTCTACCCTCTACATTGACTAGAAGTCAACCTCCTGCGATATCCATGCTTTCACTGAACAGAAATAATATGTTTCTCAAATTCAGGGAGTATGATAGTAATGGTTGAGACATTATCATCGTCACAGATTTGTCTCCAAAGGTGAGATAGTACACTGACTGTAATAAATCATAATCCTGTTAAAAGTAATTAAAGAGTCAGTTATACTGCACAAGACATTTACCACTGTGTCTGTGTTATCGCCCATTTGAAGTGTGGTGATGGTAACTATTGGACCACCAGGCTCTTCGCGTGTGGCTGCTCCAAGGGGAGCAGTTGTAGTTGATAACTCATTCTGGATAAGAGGATCATTGAGTGTACTAAACTGTCCAGATGAAATAATTTTGCAGAACCAGATGGATTAAAATTCCACATTGCCTTTTCTCCTCATTATTTTATGTGGCCTGAAACACACAATAACACTCCCCTATCTTATATTTTGCAAACCAGGTTATAAAGCCTACTAGACCATTAAATATGACTTATAAATTACAATAAATAAAAGTCAAAATAATGGTAAACAATGATAAAAAAAAAAGATCTGTTTTCAGTAAGCAGCAGACTGTGCAAAAAGATTATTTTTTAATTGAAATACTTCACATTTACAGAAACAAGTAAGTAAATAAATAATCAGTAAATATAAACGTGCACCTTCTTCTATTGCACTTTGTCAGGTTTTGATTAGACAGCAATAATCTAAAGTAGTTATGCTATGAAATGAACAGCATATTTCAAAATAAAATTGCTTCTATAGTTTAAAAGTGAAACCTCTGAGAACAACTACATTTATTTGTGAGGTTTCTGGATTTTTCTGGTTAGGCTGATATTACTGTACAATACTCACCTTTTTACTTCACCAACAAACAAATGCATAGTAGTGTTTTTTGTTAGAATGACTATTTTCTGATCAGTCTTATTCTTTCAAGCCTGTACTGACATAATTGAGGGGGATAACTCTCGTTTTTGATAAACTCCACATCAGTGCAGAGTCAATAGCATAACACTAGCGCAGGATGCTGGTGGTGCAGGGTCTTCAGTGTATTCTTTAACCAATGTGTCTGAATAAAAGGGAAAATGTATAAATAAATAGCAACTTCCTATATAGTTTCAGTTTTCAGTTTATTTATTTATATAGCGCCAATTCACAACACATGTCGTCTCAAGGCACTTCACAAAGGGCTTGGAAAGGTATAGGGTTGTTGCGGAGGTTAGATTAAACTGAGTGTTAGAGTTTGGCCATTTTAGAATGGGCTATTTGTAGGGGTACTAAGTTAAATAATACACTGATAAAGTGTGTCCATGTAGAGCCAACTGGTGGCCATTGTTATACTAAAAACCACAAGGATTGGGGGTACCTCTCTCTGTCAGACTATAGGTCAGATTATAATCATTGAAAAAGAGAAGGGGTCACACAGGTAGCAGAAATGGAGGGTGTGTTTGCACCTCAACCATAACTGAGCCGGTTTAGGCTAAACCTGACTCCCCCTTACTCCATCCAACGGGGAGGGAGGAAGGCAGAGGTAAAGATAATTGAAGAATGTTGTTTCCTGTTGCATTGTGTGAAAGGTGAGTAACTTAAAAATGGGCTAAGTCAATTCAATCAAATCATATAGATTTCAAGTCAGGCACATGCATACCAATTAATAACTAACCATTGAACAGTACAGTCAGATTTAGTTATTTATTCAAATTGGATAAAAAGTTTTTCTATCTAAGGAAACCCAGCAGATCCAGTCAGTGACTTGTAGCAGTCATTCCTCCTGGATGAGCAAGTAGAGACAGTGGAGAGGAAAAACTCCCTTTTAACAGGAAGAAACCTCCAGCAGAACCAGGCTCAGTGTGAGCAGCCATCTGCCACGACCGACTGGGGGTTTGAAAGAACAGAGCAGAGAAGGAAAAAGAACACCGAAGCAGAACACAGAAGCACTGATCCAGAAGTACTTTCTATGGGAAGGAAAAAGAAATGTTAATGGAAGTAGCTCCATAGTCGTTTCATCTAGGAAGAAGGAACAGATAAACTCTGAGCCAGTTTTCAAGGTTAGAGTCTGAAAGAGAGCACATATAGTTAGTCACAGTTAAAGCTCAGTCAGTAGCTTTGTATAGGAGAGAGACAGTGTTAAGCACTGAAAGACAGGGCCAAGTGTATAATCAGTAGAAGGTGAGCATTAAGTTGTTGCCAGCAGAAGCTTGGACGATGCCCCCCTCCATGAAGGTGTCACAGGTAGACACAGAGCCAGGCCAGGTGTAGCTTCTAGGAAACAAAAAGTGAGAGAACATAAATATAATAGCTGAAATAACAGCAAATAATGCAAAATTGGAGAGTAGTATGAGAATGTAGCAAATAGAGTGTGTTAGGTTGACTGTATATACATTAAATGTTCACCATTATCACTCACATATATTTCTTGTCTATTCTAAAAGGTCAGATGCAGGTGTGACCCAGCGTTCTGAAACATTCTGCATTCATTTGATATTTTGGTCTATGTGTAGCTGGTTTCACAACACCCGAAAGCAGAACCAGCTGTTCCTCTTTCCACTCTCTAACTCTGCCTGACCTGTCTTGCACCCCTATTTTGTAACCTGATATGTCTGTTTACTTTGCTGNAAAATAAACTCCGTCGGTGATCACACCTCTGTAGTCCACTGCAGATCAGTGTGATTACCCTCGCTGCGAGTAGAAAGAGTCTCTGTGTCGTTCCTCTGAGTCTGACTGTTGGTTGGAGCTGATCACTCATTCCACACCCCAACAGAGTGAAAGTGGTCATTATGTGCTATAGGCAGCCTAAGCCTATAACATATAGTATATAAAAAAATACCTGATGGAAAAGTTGTCCAAAGAACCTGAAAAGCTTTATTTTTTTAACCACGCTATAACTGAAATGTGGGTTTACTACTGAAAATCACAGAAACATGCAAGGGTCATTTTACAGACTTTTCCAAACATTTGTTCAAGAGAACCATGCTAAACTAAAACATGCTGGTTGTGGTTTCTGAATTTTTCAAAACTGATAACTTCTTTTCCCCAGCTTTAAGGAGTTAAAGACATGTAAACCACAGAACGAAACAAGGCAGATAGGCACATTCATGGTGTAAAAAAGAGAAAGGCCAGAGTGATGGAGGAAGAATAACATAGAGTCAGATGAGAGAGGCGTCAGAGAGAATTTATGAGTGGGGCCTGTCTGTTGGATATGGGCCTGGTTCCTCTGTGGTCCACTCCTCTGTAATATTCACTGCTCCTCAGGCTCCCATGTGTCTGCCTGTGGGTGCACTGTACACATATGCACAAATGCACACGTATGCTATACCAACAAGTCTACTATAGTAACATACGTAGTTTTGACATATATTGAGCACTGCCTCTGTAAAAATCCATTATTCATCTGCTGTGTCACAGAGCAGTTACTGTTTCCTTTTTTTAAATTTAGTCAGTTTCCCATTTTATTAAATTTGTTATTAGTGGTAATATTGTGATTATTTAGCCTGTGGAGAAAGGACTTACAGTCAGAAATTTAACCTAAAAAAAACGGAAAACCTCATATCTGTGATTCCCAAAAACACTACCAAATTCTCTGGACCCAAACCTATCTCAGATAGATAGAAAGATGATGGAAAAGATCATCCAGACTTCTCACTAAAATATACATCAGTGATGTATGATGGATGGGTTGCATTTGTGTCTATGTGGTGGATAATTTTTATATGGCTTAATGTGTCATTAATGCTAAAACATGGCCTGGAATTTTGCAAAGTCATGTTCTACTATTAAGACAAAGTCAATTTCCAGGACGTATGTTATTATATTGTGAAGACATTGTCAAATCTTGTTCTGCAGAACTTACATCAGTGTTGCTTCACGCTTGACAGTTCCTTGAAGTCCAGGTTTCAAGAAAATGTAAGGTATGTCATGAAAAGCAGAAAAATACAGCAGTGATCACAGATTGTGTTCGTGAGAAAGAGTCAAATCTTACTATTCTGAGTTTTAAATGGATTAAAACTTTTCAGTCAAATGATGAATGTTAGAACTCACAAGCAAACATATTCTACGGCAATTTTTTAAGTGCTTACATAAATACCAAATTAGAATTTGAATTAAACAGAACATGAATGCTGGTCAGTAAAAATGGACTGAAATATTATTTACTGCAGTATGTGTGTTTTTGAAAAAAGAGGAGAAATTAAATAAAATACAAATGTCACTATTGTTGGTTCTGGAGGACCCACACACAGGCAGGAGGCAGGCAGGATAATGATTAAAAAATAATTTTATAGCTACATTTACAAAATCTAGGAAACAGCATCCTAAAGGCATAGCACAAATAGCAAACACAGAGACACAATGAGGAGATCAGCAGAGGATCCAACAGATTCTGAGGAAAAACGTTGAGTATACCGAAGAGGTGATTGCTGGAACAACGAACAGGGGTATGATTCATTAATGTGTAGCAGCTTTGAGAGAACATGAAGGATGACAAGGAGAAATTACTTAACACAAATAAATACAAAGGAAACCCATGGAAATGAGACAGTTAGATCATTTGGATGAAGGTGGCATGCCATCCCTGTAGTCGCGTGGGTTCTCTCTGGGTACTTCAGCTTCCTCTCACAGTCCAAAAACATGGACTGCATGTTAGGTTAATTGACTACTCTACACTGGGAGGGAGTGTGTGTGTTTGGTGTTTGTGTGGAGGGGGGTGTAGGCGTGTGTGTGTGAGGGTGTGCATGGCTGTCTGTCTCTGGGTTGCCCTGTGATAGACTGACACCTGGTCACTGGCCTCTTGCCCAGTGACCACAAGAGATAGTTCCAGTCTTTACTCCAAACAGCAATTTCTTGACTTATGAAGATCATCAAGCATCAGTGTTACTTGAATAGCATGTTCTAATCTCTTTCCCATTTTGAGTCATTAAAAGAAATTGGCCTTTGTGTCATATCTTTTTTATACCTCATATAAAATGGACGTCTTACATTACCAGTTTAAAAAATGTATAACTAAAATTCTAAATTATGATGCTTCAGTTACATTTATTTTCCAAGAATTACAAGAGATGCCAAAGGCTGCAGCATCAATGTTTTTTTTTTTGAAAACTCCATTTCCACAGTGAATAAATAGAAGGTACTCAAATTAAAGTTAGCATGTACAAATATATGCTTACTTCAGACTTTTAGTTCAAAATGATCCTTGTAGTTACAAGATCAGTTGTATTATTAGCTGTCAGAGAGGTGTGTATAAAGTGTGAGCAACTAACTAAAAGCTTAAATAATAATTAAGAAAACAACTGAACATATCGGATGGAAAACAACATATACTGGAGATATGCATTAAATACAAACAAGACAAAGAGACAGGAGAAACGGTTGGAAGAGGGATTCTTGTTTATGATGAATAAAGCTTGATATGAGTGATCATCTACAACTTCAAAGAGAACACATAAGAAAGTTATCAGGAAAAATGAAAGCAAGACGAGAAAAGAGAAATTAAATGAAAACAATGGTGGCCCCAAACAATTAAATGCTGTAAAAAATATTTACAAGTATTGGTACTCTAAACGGTCACCTTATGACATGGTCCATGAATGCTAACCGTATTTTACACTTAAGATGCATTTGTTTATATATGCTTACATGAGTTTAATGATACAGGGTTCACTTCAACAAAAGACAGGCAGTGTGGGGCTGAGTTTAAATTACAAATTGAGTAAGAGGGCAAATAAAGCAGATGCATTAGGTAAAGGAGATGTTCAGAAAGAGCTTTTCAGACTGTTAAAGCAAACCGAGAGAACATAAAGACTAACAGAATAAACATACAAAAGTAACAATATTTGGTCTATTAAAGAACCAAAACACAAGATGAATCTGTTGGCTCTGATACTTTGCAGAACTAGAAGAACTGGAACTTGGCTGACAGACAGTGAGACAGACGAAAGCCCTCGCATTGAGTCAGTTCTCAGAAGTGGTCTTCTGTGATCCCCGCCACTTCTAAACAGCATCAGAAAAGAGTGTTCCTCTGGCTGCCACCCGGGCTGCCGCCATAGGGGCCGAATTCAAAGATCCTCCCAGCTAACCCATCTGAAAGATGTGAAACGGTGGGAATTTAGGATGCTAAGTCCCACCAGTGTGGAATCAGTGCTGAAGCGGACTGTATATACTATCATCCTGCCCAGTAATCAACACCCCCAGTTCTCTGTACTTTCCCCCATGTTTTTCTAAGTTTTCTTCCCCCCAATATCCCAAGTTTTTCCCCTCTGTTCCCTACTTTGAAGTTCTTAAAAGAGAGATGAGAATCCTGAACTTTCCCTCTGAGTCGACGTCTGTCTCTGGGTCTTTTTCTCTGTGTCGTGTTCCTTCCCTTTAGCACACAGAGAAGAATTCAAAGTGTACTCTTAATGGCTTACATGTGTTTCGATTAAGAAGCTGGCACGCACTTCCCATTTTAATGGGCTTTCCGTGCTCTTAGTTCACTATGGAGCTTGGCTTTGTGGTGGGGCTTTGGAGGTAACAGCTTTTAATTGCTAGGCTATGGCCGGAATGTGGTTAGTCAGATGGCAGGAATGTGGCAAGGCACACACATATTCGTTTCTGACCGTCTGACACATATGTGTGCACAGATGGTGAAACAATACAGATGCAACTTTTACGCACAAATAAAATGATGTCCAAGTGCAAGGCAAGAGGTTAAATTAGGTAAGAGAAAACCGTTGCACTGCTTGTGTGGAAGTTGTGCTAGTGGCCTGATTTTTTATTCTAAGAAAATGTTTTCTTTGTTAGAGAAAAAAATGTAATTTATGAGCAACACATCAGTTATATTAGCAGAATTTGGATGCAGCACTGCAAGTGTGTACAGACATCTATATAGAAGGGTTTACAGCCTTTTCTGCGTAAATCATAGCTTCTTAGGAAACCTGACAGTTCTTCTTAATAAACTATAACATCATAGTATTTTTCTAAGTAATAAAAGAACACCTTTCTTTAAAAGAAGAAAAGTACAACATTATATTAATTTGTGGTTTGCAATTTATATGCATTCGTAGAACACAATTTAATTTATACAAACTACAAACTACAAAGGAAAAATAAAATACAAAAGTGTAATTTTAAAGTGGACTTATTGGTTCAGTGAAAGAAATAGTGAGAAATAAGCCTAATACTAAACAAATACAGGTTCTAAAGGGTGTCATTAGTTTTTAAATGCAATGTTCAACAATAGTTCAATTCCCTCAGCTCATGGCGTGAATTCACAACAAAGACAAACAGGTTCAGTTCACATCCATCCATCCACCAGTCCATCCATCAGCTGCAAAATGTGATTATAAAATCGAAAAATATATATCAGAATATACAACCTATATTCCATTTACTACTGTGCAAAACTAAAATGTGTTGCATAGCATGCTGACATTATTGCCATGAAACAATTGCTAGGTAAGACTAATGCCCCACAATAAGGTACAGGGGTTGGACAATGAAACTGAAACACCTGTCATTTTAGTGTGGGAGGTTTCATGGATAAATTGGACCAGCCTCGTAGCCAGTTTTCATTGATTGCACATTGCACCAGTAAGAGCAGAGTGTGAAGGTTCAATTAGCAGGGTAAGAGCACAGTTTTGCTCAAAATCTTTAAATGCACACAACATTA
>JAHUTJ010001699.1:0-17083 GCA_036250325.1 Characodon lateralis
CTGTAATGCAGAATATTGCATTGTACATTGTATATTGTACATTGTAAATTGTAAATTTGTATATTCTGTAATGCAAAAACAGAACAAAAGAGCAAAGTGTACCGGAGTCAAATTCCTTGTTTGTATGGATGAACTTGGCAATAAAGGTGATTCTGATTCTGATTCTGATATCGCGCTATGACCATGGCTGATCTGAGACTTTCTAATCACGGTCTGCTTCATCTCATTCCAAACTGTCAGTAGAAATTAAAAACTTCTAAATCTGTTGTTTGGACTGTTAGGAAGTGGACGGAGCAGTCAAAGCAGACGTTACAGGCCTGCTTTGACTGCGAAGTAGTTTTGAAGCATCAGCCTTTGTTTTAAACCAATTCACTGAGGTTGTGACATCATACATTGTTGTTTATGAGAACATCTGTGTGCAGACATTTCGCATGTACAACAACAATAATTCAAGGTTCACTTCAAATCTGAGGAAGCTGCTTTGGAACAAGGAAAAGGGGGCCCTGTCCCCACAGCAGTGGTGTGATCCAGGACAGTGATGAGTCTGGAAACAAACAGGAGGTGGATCGGCTGGTCCACTGGTGGGGTCAGAATCACCTAGAGCTTAATCCATTCATGATAGTGTGACTTCTGGAGAACACCCTCCACACTACCTCCCCTCACCATCCTCAACAACACTATATCAGCTGTGGATCACTACTGGTCCATAGGATCCACCCTTTCTTTGAACCTGAGGTGGTCTTCGGATATAGACACTGTTTGTAAGAAGGCCCAGCAGACACTGTACTTCTTGCAGCAACTCAAGAAACACAACCTTTTACAGATGCTGCTGGTCATCTTTCACACTGCCATTATTCAGTCTGTCCTGTGTCCATCCAGCAGTGTGCAGTTTGGCTCATCTTCAAAACAGGACCGGTCCAAACTTCAATGAACAATTAGCTCTGCAGGGCCATTGGGCTGACTTTCCCTATCAAGGACTTGTATAGGTCTAGGGTCAGGAAAAGGGCAGCCATCATCGATGCAGATCCCACACTACCTGGACACAATCTGTTTAGTCCTTTACTTTCAGGTCAGTGCTACAGAGCCTAATTACAAATATAGATTCTTTCCCTGGGCTGTCTCTCTGAAGAACACAACAGTCAGAGTGCCTAGATCAATCGATACCATGCATATTTGCACAATTCAACCATGTCTTTAAAAAAAAATTATTTCCTTTATATTGCTGAAAAAATAATTGAGAGCAAAGTGTAACCAAAGCCAAATCAGAATCAAATTCCTGTTGATTCTGATTCTGATTAATAAACAGTGATGCAAATAATAAAAAAGACACAACAACTTGGTTTCTTAACTGTGCGCATACTTAAACTCAGTCTTCTCGGCATTAGATCTTCCCGAGTTCATACCTGCCATCCCTTATTTATCTTATTAATCAGAAATAAAATTCAGCTGGGCCAGTAGCATTTTCTTGACATCTGGTCATTTGCACCATTAAGCTAAAACCACTGAATATATTGGACCAAAAACAGAAAAGAATCCCACAATCCTGGCAGCACCATGATCTGGTATTCCTTTATTGCAAGTGGAACTGAGGTTTTTGTTGAGGTGAATTAAAATATGAAGAGCGACCGAAAAACGGTCAGTTTTGACCCGAAATCTTTAGATGTCTGCCAGAAAACCAAACATGAAAATAGATTAGACAGTGAGATGACCTCTTTATGACAGGATAGTTTCGGAGAGGAATGTTCAGCTCTAAATTTGCCAGAAAATCTGTGGGGTAACCTGAAGACAGTTGTGAAAAAGAAAACAGAAAGTGGAGTCAGATCCAATCCACACATAATTTCACTGGATCTGAGATTAGAAACATGTTTGAAAATTAATCCCACTCATATATAATAGTGGACCAGTGCCCAGGTCAAGACTGATTTGAATGATTGGCATCGGAGTCGCTCTTTTCACTCAACCTCCGTTGCTTATGAATGCTCTGCTATTAATGATTTTATATAGACTGTCACGGTGTGACATTTTGGTTTTTGTTTGATGGTCTCTTGTGGTTTATTTTGTCTAGATGTTTTTATTTTGTTTTTTGTATTCAGTCTTTTTGGGTTCACCTGCTCCCTCTGTCTCCCTGCGTCCATGTCACACGTGTTCCCTGTTTCTTTCAATGTCTGCCCTTTGTTTCCCTCTCATGTCTCTCAGTATATTAGTTGGTCTGTGTTCTTTGTTCCCCGCTGGTTCCTCGTCACTATCCCTGGTTCTGTTTTCTCTACATTTTCCTGCAGAGTACTCTCATGTAAGTTTTTGTCTGGATTCTTGTAGTACCTGCAGTTACTTGCTACGTGTTTTTAATACCTCTGGAAATAAATTCTGAAGACTCTTACAAACATGCTGCTCCGAAGCTCTTGTCTGCGCTTTGGTCCGATCCGAACTCAGAACGTGAAATAGACTTTAAAGACAACAACAATTATGGACACGTATTTACAATTTTAATTAATGGGTATATGAATAGAGAGTATATTTTTATTGGGACCCACAGCCATGGTTACAACATGAAAGTCCGGTCCGAACTTTTCTGGAACTTTCAAAATAAATCGCATTAACCTACTTTCTGCACAGCCAGGAAAAGGGTAATGGTGGACTCCCTGTGACGTCACTGTTTTGAATAAAACTCCACTTTCGCAACGCTTCTGTCTCTTCTACGCGGGTCACCCAGGGGCCTGGACAGAGGGCCTGGTCATACGATCACGTGATCATATGCACTTAGTTAAGTAGGAATTAATTTCTGTTTGTGTCCGGTAGTCACTCATGAAAAAGGGTAATTAAGGTAGAAGCATTGCTTGACTTTAACAGAAGCAAACTGTTTCCAGAGAGTTCCCAGCAAGCCAAGTGAAACAGTTTCCCAAAGGAAGGACAACGGGACGCACCACCGTGGTTACGGCAGTAACTGTGCAGTTTGGTCGGCGGACAGAGCAAGCCGCTCACCGAACAGCTACGAAGATTAGCTGAAGCTAATCTTTTGTTCACAGAGCTTTCTTAAAAACTTCATTGTCGCCCGAACAACTTTTCCTCAGCACAGTTCACATACGAGGTTAGGTTTGGGCAGAGTGATAGAAGTAATTTAGGATGAAATAATCTAAACGTTTTTCCGTTTTATGAAGTTTGATTTTGTTTGTGTGAAACTCAGCTATCTTAGTGCTAGCAGGCTATCTGCTCAGCACGTGCTCAGTTTTGTGTTCTGTGTTTGTGTTTTTTTTTTTAAAGTTAAGACAAACTTTACTTGAAGGGCGATTTTAAGATTGATCATAATGCGCCGTCCGCGCTTATGCATTTTAACCCTTTTATTAATGGTATTTTAAAGGTATGTGTTTGATTCGGATGATAAGCTATCAGCTTCTTTTGTTAGCTTTAACTGCTAACAGCTAAGAACACGTGCTTGCCTAATAAAGATCATCTACCCAAAAAGGCTGTTGGTTTTCAATCCAGTAAAATAATATTTCCCTAAACATTATTTTACTAAACTTGAAAACTAAGTAAACACCATTAAGCCACATTTCTCCAGAAAGATTTGTTTCTTTTTCAAAACATTTCCTTAAACATTTTACTATTTCCTTAATAATATTTCTTTAAATATTATTTTGATAAATAAAGGCAGCTAATTAAACACCGTTGAAAATTGGTCATCCAGAAAGTTGGTTTCATTCAGCAGATCATTCTTAAAACATTATCCTATTAAAATAATATTTGATCTGATCTTGCATTGTGAATGGTTGTCTAAACGTTTGCTGATTATTGCCTAAGTTAGTTCCAAGATTAACTTGACTTCATTTCCAGATTCTTTAAGATAATCCTTGGTTCTCAAACATAAACATTGCATGGTAATGTTGCATCACTCTTTCGGTCATGGTTTTCAACCATCTTTGATCAACTTGTTTATATTGTACATAGCCCATTAGTCTTCCTTATTCTTTAATTCTGCTTGTTAGTTTAGTTGGATTGTTTTAGCATAGTGAAGAGTTTGTTGATTGAAATATGTTTGACTTTGAGTTGTTCTAATACCACCACCTTTTTGGGCTGGTATTCACAGGACAACCCTTAACAGGCACAAATATTATTTGCTAAAATATTAAAATTAAATATTAAATAATATATTCATATTCATAATATAAACATTTTCAATTACTCTGTGTTACTGTAAGCTAGAAAACTCCTAACTTGTTAGAGCCAGTCTCCAGAATGATCATTTGTAGCACAAAGAAAGAGTTTTAAGCTCACATAACTTTTTAATGTGAAGCATTTAATCATTTGGGGAGGTACAAAAATAGTATTCATACACCACTGGAGAATATTATGGCTCTGAGCAATGTCTGAGTTACAGCGAAGACAAGTTTATCTTCTCATTTTTGTGTCCACATTTTTACGACTATATTTTTCTTTGTGACTAAAACTCAGAGTCATTTCTATTTATTCCTCTGTGTTCTGTTGCCTGCTTTAACCTATTTCTGGTTTCTATCTCTCCTCCCGAGATGTCGACATGTCTGTGGCCGTGTGCTTCAGTAAGCTTTGACAGATCCTACTGAATTTCCTGCTTTAACGCACGGCGTCTTCATATGGTAATCCTTTTCTTAAGGCCACACAAACAAACTCATGCTCACGAAATTCCCTCTTATTCACTTGTCATCATGTCTAAATAGAGGCAAACACTTCCCTTAGTCTGGCAGTCCTCTGCAGATGATCCTTCTCTGAACACTGCCATGTTCTCTAACAAAGGCAACAGACTGAATGATGGACAGCTACTCCTGCACATTTTGAGATAAGGAATAAAAAACTAAAGGCTGGTGGGTGGTTGTGAGGCAGGGCTGGACTGGCTTTCGGGCATAGCGGACAATGCCCGGTGGGCCGGAGCACATTGTGGGCTGGTATTTGTAAAAAAATATATATAATTAATTAATATAAAAATAAAATAAAATAATGTATTAATTAATTGATATATTATTAATTATAAATAAAATTAAAATTAGTGTATAAATAAAACTCTTAATAAATACATTTTACTGTCCATGTGTCTGTAACGGTAGATAAAATGTGGCCCTTTTGTATATTTTCTTGAAATCTCTTAGTTGATCAAATTTAGCCAAGCTAACCGGAGTTGTTGGAGAAGTCAATTCGTGTGAAAATGGACAAACCAAAGAAATGCAAGGAGGGTGCAGAGAGGGGAAGAGAAAAAAGGCTGAAAATCCTAGAAGTGGACGTGGCAAAATGTGTAAAAATTACTGAAATGTTTGGCACCATGAGTGCACAGGCAGTTGGGGTGACACACACCTGTAGCACAGCAGAAGATGTAGCTTTTAATTTTGGGTCAAGCAAGCCTCCAGTTTAACACTGCAGATTCAGAGGAGGAGGAGGAGATGGGAGACTAGACACAGCAGGGCCAGATTGAGGAGGAGGTCATGTTAGCTTCTAACAGCCCGGTAAGATGTAGCTGAAAACATTAGAATAGCAGAATGAATGAAGCATGAAAAGCAAAATTTTTCGTCTCATAAGGTGAAGTCTGACCTTCATAGTGTCAAAAATCTATCTTTGTGCTATAAGCATACATCACCATTATGTACAATAATACCAAAGGCAGATGTTAAATGCAGGCAGAGGGCTGTTGTAGCAATATGTGAGGGGAGGGAAGTGAGAGAGAGATTTGCCTACATTTGCCGTGGTTTTCGAATAATACTGAGTACTAGCGCTTTGAGTGTCTCGTTGCTGAAAGGCGCTATATAAATAAACTTACCTTACCTTACCTTACTACAACTTACAGTGCTATTATAGCTTGCCTTAAAGTTATTGTTTTTTGTCATTGTGATGACAGAGGCAGAGGTTGGTAGAACACCCAAAATCTGTACTCATGAAAGAGTAGCACTACTTCAACATAAAAAGTATTTAGTAAAAATGTTTCTCAAGTACTGAGTAACTGTTTGATCATAATGTCTGATTTAATATTTATAATTATGTAATCAGGCAGACAAAAATAAAAAGTTATTTGCAAATTTGTGGTATTTTAAAGATTGAAATAAATTAATAGCAGGATTTCAAAATAACAAATTTAGGCAATTGGTAATATATACAGCCCTGATAAAAATTTTAAGACCAGTTAAAAATTGCAACAAATTGCTTTTTGCACAGTATCAGATAAATTTGTCTGATCCCACCTCTATCTCCTTCAGAGCACCAAGGCCCATACAGCCTTTTGTCAGCATGTGTAAGTACAAAATAAGCTATTATCTCTTTGTTTACCTAAAGCTTACTTAAAACTATACTTTAATCGATCTTTTCTCTTTCTTTACTTTGTCTGCCTTTCTCTCAAGGCAAGTTTATTTGTATAACAAATTTCAATGACAGGGCAATTGAAAGTGCTATACATGAATAAAATAGAAGAGAGACAAACAGATATAAAAAAAAGTACACTGTAACAGCATATTAAAGGCATCAGAAAAAAAGTTGGACTACAGTGGAAAGCTTCAGTGTTTCAGTGAACAGTTTAAATAGAACAGTCAAAGGCAACTTTAAACAAATGGGTTGGTAACCTCAATTTAAATAACCCAGAGTTTCAGCTCTTCTGGAAATTTCAGTTCAGTTTATTTATATAGCACCAAATCACAACACGTCATCTCAAGGCACTTTAAAAGTCAATTCTATGGAATCAAAACAAACAGATATCAAGAAATTCAATCCACTTGTACATTCTTCTCCATTTTTGATTCTGGTTCTGGGGATGCAGAGAAGACCTGAACTAGAACACCCGAGTAGTCTGGGAGGTTAGTACACTGACAGGCAATCTGGCATTCATTATTTATAAACTAGTAGGAGTATTTTAAAGTCTATTCTCTGAGATACAGGGTGCCAGTTTAAGGGCTTTAAAACTGGGGTGATGTTCTCTACATGTTTCTTTCACACATTCTATTTTTGTGTTTTCCCCACTTTACTGTGCCACCATGTTATTCAACATGGATTTTTGGCCTCACTGTAGGAGATTTGTAACATGGTAACTCTCTTCCATGTAGGCTACTGTGCTTTATTTTAAATTTTTAACACAACACAATGTACTCATATAACCTATGGTATGTCATGTGTCTCTGCATATCACATTACTAATCATGGTGGGCCACCATGACCAAAAACGCCAGGGTCATTTTTTGGTCCCAGTCCAGCCCTGCTGTGGGGTTGTTTGTAGCAGAATTACTGTATATTCTAAGTAAACACAGCACAAAACAGCTGCTCCTTAAACAAGAACAATGCATTAATTTTTTAATCCTAACAAGTGTGATAGAACATCACAGTCTTATTCCCTGTTGGAAATGTGGCTCCCTAACTGTGAAAGCTATTGTGACAAGATCTCTGAGGACTGAATATTGCTCACTGTGAATTTCCTATCTTAATGAGGTTGATCATTGAGAGGTTTGCAGTATGCATTAGTCATTTATTGAGCCTGTGGAGACCAAATCAATCATTTATTCCACTCAAGCATCACTGTGTATTCCATCATCCCCTTTTTAATTGTTTCCCAAACCTCATAAACAGAAACCAGTTTTTGTGCTCCAGAAATCTCCCTGGACTTTACTGCTGCTATTTAGTTTGATACTACATCATTAACATAAAAACTACGTTAAAAATCAAATGAAAAAGATTCAGTTTAATAGTATAACCCACTGAAGCAAAATTAGACAGTGAATACAGATTTCTTAGAAGCTGAGCTTTTCTCATATGTGCATGGTTCATTCGTATTTTACAAAAGTGGATAAATCAGTATAGACAGAGAGTGAGAGAGGAGGGAGAAATGAGGGTTAGGGACTATTTGGTTAGAGGTACAAACTCTCTGCAACAGTGTTGACAGAAAAAGAAAAAAATTAGCCCAGGAGATTCTGAAAATCTTCCCAACCTAACTGTAAAACTTGAAAAACATCCAAAACTTGTGGGATTTTCCAGAGTTTTTTGTGATGCATAGCTGTTTGTAACCAACCGTCCAGCTCCATCAGTTACCCTTTATTCAGCACAGCTTTAGTGCAGCTGTCTGATGGTTTATCTGGAAATTCAACACCTAATTGCTCTTTATGAACTTTTTACAGTAACTTGTACAACTAGGACAGCTACTTGTAAAACACCTCTTGAACATTTCTAAATTTTGTATATTTCTCTTATATTTTGTTCCACAAACTTCAAGTATTTTAATGGGGCTTTTTTGTGGCAGACCAACACAAAATAGTACATATTTAAGCAGTGGAATGAAAAGGGTATCTGGTTCTAGTTTTTTAATAAACAGACAAACTGCGTAAAAAACGTAGAAATGACCAAACTAAGTAGACAAAAATAGATTAATAAATTATACAATTACAGAGGATTAGGAATGGGGAAAACAAAAGATCTAAACTATTTCTTTGTAGCTCTGGCTGTGTGTTTAAGGTCATTGTCCTGCTGGAAGATGACCTTTGCCCCAGTCTGGTTTTTAGCAGCCTACAACACGTTTTCCTCCAGGATTATTTCCTGTGTCCCCTACATGACTTGTATACGTCTAAATACGTCTAATGGCTTTCAGTCAACCGATTCTCCCAGTGGATCTCTACAGGTCCTCCAGGGTTACCATAGGTCTGTTGGTTGCTTTTCCCATAATTCTGGCCCTGCAGGTTGACAGTCATTTCTTGGGTTATACTCACAGTTGTGTCATACTCAAATAATGATTGAACATTGCTCCATGAGATGAAGAAAGGTTGTATACAATCTAACCCTGGTGAAACTTCTCAACAACTATATCCCTGCCCATTGTGGTGTTTTCCTCGGGTCTCATGATGCTATTTGTTTACTAATGTTCTCTAGCAAACATCTGAGGTCTTCCAAAAACAGCTGTTATCTAAGATTAAACTCTATGCCAGTAGACTTTATTTACTAATTAGTTAAAATTTTTTGTCAAGTGGTTGTGCTGGATTTAAGGGTGTCAGATTAAAGGACCATGCAGCAGTTTTCTGATTTTTATTTGTAAAACATTTCTAAAAATGCATTTATTCTTTTCATTTCACTTTAACTGTTTTGACCACCTTGTGTTTGTCCGTCGCATAAAATCTCAATAAAATGCATGGAAGTTTGTAGTTATGATATGACAAAATGTAGAAAAGCTAAAAAGATAAGAAAACTTTTTCATGACCCCATTATTGATTTGGGCTACCTTTAGATTTTAAGCTAAACTGCTAAAGATACTTGGCCACAAAAAAAACATGTACACAAACGTTTTGGAAACAAACCTTATGGAAACTGCCATGGAAGACCTTTTTGATTTCTGGTCCTTCAAATGTAACAGTCTGGAAGTCTCCTGCGTAGTCATGGTTGAAGAAGGTCAGCGTCTTCCCAGAGCCTGTTTGCAGGCAGAGTGAATGTGGGGTTAGGTTAGAGAAAGTTTGTGTTCACAGACAGAATTAACTTTTCTTCATAATTGGTCTACGCTGTACTAAAAAAAGCAAATTATTTGACTAATACTATTTCTTTATTTTCCTTTTTTGCCTCACAAATATTGCAAGCAAAATAAGGAAACAAAAAATGCTTCTGCAACTGCACATGGTCTTTTTTTGTACTGGAGTAAATTGGAGATTATGGTGACAAAGTGAGCTATGAGTTAAACTCAAGTTACAACTGTATATGAATATCTACTCCTGTTTAAGATGCACAAAATAAACTGTTTTGGCGATTAAAAGCGCTTAGATCAAGGGTGTAACCCAGTCCTGAAGGGCGATGTCCTGCATGGTTTAGATGTTCCCCTTGGTCTTTTTTAAATTTTTTTTTTAATTTAATTTCTTTCTTTCTTTCTTTCTTTCTTTCTTTCTTTCTTTCTTTCTTTCTTTCTTTCTTTCTTTCTTTCTTTCTTTCTTTCTTTCTTTCTTTCTTTCTTTCTTTCTTTCTTTCTTTCTTTCTTTCTTTTCAGCCATTAAATCGACGGCACTGGAGCTACAACATCTAACAAGTGCATGATGCTCTTGAGGGCTGCGGTTGTCCATCTCTTCTCTAGATAAATGTCAAAAATAGTGGATGAGAATAAATTTAAAGCTGAACTACCCATGTTTCTGCAGTTTCACTTCTGAAATTGAGAACTCTCTTGGTTTATTTGACAGAAAACAGGAGAACAAAAGGAAAGACGACAAAGCAGAAAAACCTTCAATGACTCAGACTCACTGTCGAGGATTAGTCCCACAATTGGCTCATTGTCTTTGTTGAGGATTTCCCACAAAGCAAAGGGTTCCTGCGGGGTCTCAGGGAGCAAGCGGAGCATCATAGAAATGGTGTAGTCAGATGGCAAACCTTCAGGGTGAAGGTACCTGTGGAGCAGACAAACAGACACACACAGCAGGCTGAGGTGCGCCTTAAAGTCACGTAGCCTCCGGATGTCTTTTACATGTGCCTTTGTATTGTTTCAGCTGCTGTTGCTGCTCGTAGAGTGGTTTCTGCAGCTTCACACAGACTGAGCATCAGTCGCCTTTTTTAAAATCACTGAGTATACGATGTTGGGAATAGCACAAGGTTTTTAATACAACCCTAAACTTTTCAGACTGTTCATCACTGACACTTTTAAAAATGGAGCTCAAGAGGAAGGTACAATTTCAACCTGTTGACAGCACAAACTTGGAAAAAAAGCTCCTAAAATTACAGCATCACAAAAGGGAAACATTTTATAAGCTCAAATAAAGCCCTTAAGAGCTCCCAATTACCCTTGCTACTCAAAGGTTTTCATGCAAGGAGCCAATTGATAAATGATACCTTGTTGTTACTGGCTTTAACATTTATTTTACTTGTTTATTTGAAGCTAGTGCCTCTTGATGTGGTACTAAGAGTTATGTTTTAAATCTGTAAACTAAAAACCACATTGAATTTGGGAAGAATTCAAATAAAACTATTTAATTTGTACCACCTTCTTAATTTTTAAAGTTGCAGTCAAAGCCCTTTCATGAACTCTATTGAATTGTTTGTAATACTCTACCCGCTGATGTGGAAGATTATTTATAAGTAAAAGTATTCACAAGGAAAAACTATTTCAGTGTTAGCACATACGTACATCACCGATGCAAGGGTGCATCCTCCTCTTAGGGTTTACTGATCTAGGGGGCGCTGCATGGCACATTTGGTGGAGCAGGCGCCCATGCTCAGTGGCTCATAGCCTGGGCCATTTACTGGATGTGTTCCCCCTCTCTTTCCACCCTCTTTCCTGTCTATTAAACTGTCGTATAAAAGCCATTACTGCCTCAAAAATAAGCATGAAAACAAATACAAATCTATTTGTGTAACATAGCGCAAAAACATTTAACATAACTTTCCAAGTCTTGTGAAAAATTATACTATTATTTTGGCACTCCACCAATAATATGAACTTTGTCTGCAGTGGTACAAGTCAGGTGTTCTTTCAGGTATTAATAAATGCGTTGCAATGACCAGAATAATATCTTACATAAAATATATGCAAATATTAGTAAAATGATCCTTGTCTGCTTTGAGTGAAAAGCTATTTTTGTTTGCATCGGACCTATGATTTCTTAAACTGTGTTCTATGTAGGGTAACTTTTCTTCTGAAAAGTTCAAAAGAAAATCTGTTATTCATCTGGCTGAGCTCCTCACACAAGTTCTACAACAACTAACTATTGTGGTCTTTAAAACTGGGAGAAAGTGCGACTTCAATGTGTTTTATCTGCAATTTATATTATAGATCAACACAAAATAGCACATAATTGTAAAGCAAAAGGTAAATGATACATGGTTTTAAACAGCTTTTATTAGGGTCGTTGTTTGTGGTTTAACAGATCAAGATTTGCTCTGTATTTAGCTTAATCTATCTTCTCATCAAATCCAATTTCCCTGTCCGTTCTGGGGAAAAACAACGCCACAGCATAATGCAGCCACCACTGTGTTTTAATGTAAGGATATTGTGTTCATCCTGATGTGCTATAAAACATGTTATTTGAGATTTTAATATTATAAAACGTTAAAATGTTTAAGGGCTATGACAACTTTTGTAGTGACCTATAGAATGTCTAGAGTCTCATTCCTACCGGCCCGACTTCTGAGTAAGACGATGACCCGTTCTGAGTATTGTTATCCTGTTAAGCCCCTCGCTGTTTGCTTCAAACCAGTAGTTTGCCTTCTTATGTCCAGAAGAAGAATATGTAGTCACATTGTACGCAATCATAATACAATTAATATATATTACAGTATCTATCCCTAGAGTAACAATTAAAGTTCCCAGAACATCATTAATCAGCTAATCATCATGCAGTATGTTCATAGTATCCGGTTATTGGGACAATACTAAAATAACATTTAGGTATTTGCATTATGAGGTGCAGTCTCTGTGGTTGTAGGGTCACTACTGATAGATGAGTTCCGCTATTTTCTTTATTAAATAAAGACAAGTAGGGGCCAAAACAAAACACATTAGAGGACAGACACTTGCAACCCCACAGAGGGTTAGAACCACTGACCTAAGGGACATGCTACCAGGGTGCTGATACTTTTATTGTAAAGGACTATGAAGAAAAATCTGTTTTTTGGGACCAAAACCTTTTTCAGTAATGTGACATCCATCATGTACAAAACCGAAAATTAAAACATTTAAAATAAACAAAAACATTGCTCATCCACCTTCTGAATCAATTTTTAGCATTCAGTCTTCTCTGGCAGGAGTCAGTCAGCATCTCACATCTTGAAATATTTGCCCACTCTGCCTTGCAAACGTTTTCCTGGTCTATCAAATCAGATTTGGTCGGATTTCATTTCGCTCTCTAACTTGGCCATTCCAAACCTTTAACTTTTCTCTCATGAAGAAACTATCTCACTCTGATGGGGGGAGAGATTTTATACAAGATTTTGAGAGCCACTGAAATGTATCTGTACAAGAACCAATTATGTCTTTGTTGTTTTGGAGGTTCACGTTAGATTTAATAACTGGTTGCATTTCTGAGCCCCCTACCCCATTGTAAACATAAATACAACGGGGCAGAAAAATCAGTGATAACTTAGCATAGCCGAGGAAACAATAAGGTGAGACCAGGGGTTTAATTAAGACCACAACTTTGAGGAAATATACAAGATGAAGAAGTTATGAAGAACAACATGCCAATAAAATAGGGCAGAATAAAAGTTATATTTTAGGCCACATTTGTTTTACCATGTGTTGGTACAGTGTGTATTTGATGTCTCGGTGAGGACGTGTTTGCTCACTTGGTGGGCTGCAACACCAGGGCATCGCGGTGTAACCTGTAGCAGGGGTAGCTGTTAAATGAACCAGGCTCCAGAGAAACTCCGGGTATGGTGCTGTACTCCTTCTCCACCAGGCCAAACTTCTCCATCATTTTGAAACCTCAAGAACAATCATTAAATTGTGGTTAGCTCATCTCTCTGAAATTATCACCTTCATCAACTGCCTCATCTGCATCATTATTATCAATATCACTGTTCACTTGCTGGGGATGGAACCTTTGTCAATCTATGTGCTGTATTTGTTGCTTGTTTTATCCCTTACCTGCCAGTGTGTTACCACTCATCAGAACAGACGGACAAGCTGAAAGTCAGAAAGAGGTAACATGTTTATGATTACCAACAACTCTAGACATGCTATAAAGCCTTTCTTCTTTCAGGTTAATGGATTTTGTCTGTGTTTAAAACATGATCTGGTGTTACTTACTAGCAGTGGCAGCCTCACAGACAAAGGTTATAAGCTGCTCTTCTATTTTTTTCACAGCATCCACATCATCCACGAAAAAAACGTGTCTGTCACTGGGTTTACTGGCAATATTCACCAGCTCTCCATAGTCAGCATCCGCAAAGCCGATTGCGAAAATGATGTAGCCTAAAAACGGGATAAAACAAGAAATCTTCTGATAATCTTGGAGTGAATGGAATCTATTTGGTATTAATGGTGCATTCTATTCATAACCAGAGGTCAGATTTTCTAAGCATCCAGTGTGCAATACAAGGGCAACCCTGAAGTCGGAATTCCTAATGAGAAAGTCAGGGGTCTTGCAGCAACCCCAAGTTCAAAATCCAAGATGGCTGCCACACAAGAAAACATACTGAAAGCTGCAAAAATGGTCAAATTGTTCCCACTTTTGACAATTTGCATCTCATTAATCTAGTGGTACACATAGTGCTGTATAAACGAAATTTGGGAATATGCTCCTTGGTGTTGGAATACATAAATTGGAGAAAAATACATCTTTATCAGCCTGTATTATATATAATAGTAGTTCGCACCAAAACATAAAAAAAATCCCACTGGCTTTACAGCTTGCAACCTAAAAGCTATAACAGTTCTTTACCTGATATGGCTGCTGTGCAGTTAAAATACAAAATGCAAGGATTTAGTATATATTAGCACCTCAGATAGTATGTATCTTTTTAAACCATGCTTATATAAAATGCGAAACAATCTTCATTTGTGAACATGTTCCTTTAGTATCTGAACAAATAAATGGAGAGGAATAGATATTTATTTGCTTGAAGTGCCAATAGTAGTTAGCACCAAAATAAAAACCTAATTCTACTGGTTTTCCAACATTCAGCTAGAACACAGTTAGGTTTGATGTTATTCCCAGCTTCAAGCTCCGACTTCTTGCATAAATCAAACACACAGATAGTTGAGAGGCAGAAAACCAGTGAAATTTAGCAGTTGCTGTTTAGGTAACTACTAGCAGCAAAACAATCCAATAAATATGTACTTCTCTACATTTCATGTTCTCAAAAACTAAAAGAATTATAGACTTACACTACCGGTCAAAAGTTTTTGAAACCCTTTCTCATTTAATGGTTTTGTTTATGTTTATGACTATTTACATTGTACGTCGATTCTCAATGAAGGCATCAAAACAGTGAATGAACACATTTGCAATTATGTAGTAAACAAACTTTTTTAAAATAACTTTAAATATGTTACGTTTTAAAATCCTTAAAGTAGCTGCCCTTTGCTGTAATGACTGAAATATTAATATTTGGCCGTCTCCCCATGAACCTATGGGAAGTTCTTTCAAGACTCTTTGGAAAACCATTTCAGGTGACCTCCTCATGAAGCTCATGGAGAGAATGCTAAAAGAGCAAAGCAGCAATCAAAGCACAGGGGGGCTATTTTGTGAAAATATGAAAATGTTTAGAGTTATTTCACACTTTTTGTTTACTACATAATTCCATAGAATTCTCTGATGAGAATCTACAATTTTCACAATAGTCATGAAAATAAAGAGAACCATTAAGTGAGAAAGGCGTTCTAAAACTTTTGAGTGGTGGTGTATGTGTGCCATTGGGTTCCTGAGGTTTTAAGGGCTAATAAAATTTACTTTCACATTATATATAGCTGAAGTTCTGACTTCATAGTGTTGTCTTGTTGTATTTCAGAACGGGAACTCTGAAAATCCAGCTTCCCGAGTACAACTAGAGTGCATCTCTAGAATGTTCTAAACTTGGGTGTGTTATCATTCCCAGATCCGAGTTCCGACCTCCAAAGAAATTGTAACATGGTGTAGTCAAGACTTTTACACTTGGTGAAACAAAACACCCACCCTCCATTTGCATCTCCTTCGACACTTTGTTGACATCATCCTGTGAACGTCCATCAGTCAGAACAACCAGAACCTTAGGAACACCTCTCCTGGCTCCTGCCTCAGTGGTGAAGATGGATTCCTTCACATGTTTGATGGCTCGACCTGAGCAGGAAACAAAACAACCCAAAAGTATGAAAACCAAAAACATCCACATACAGCATTCAGGTTTAAATGTTTCAGCAATTACTGCTAGGCCCTGCTTAAAGCACCCTTCAAACTGTTTACCAACCTTTAAAATAAAGTAATATTTTATTGCAGTCGCATAATCTTACACAAGAAACAATAATTCAGCCTTTACCTTGTGGATACAGAATCCACGTTTGTTGGCCAGTAAGCCCCAGTGGGAATAAATGTGGCACTGGGGATTTTGTGAAAAACATTTTTTTTACTTTAAAGGAGATTTGTTTCCCCACTCTAGTAAATGTAATCAAATTATAAATTAGATTTTTCTAAAAGGTTCAGTGTGAGATTATCCTGCTGCAATAAAAGATCTTTCTTTAAAGTGTTTTACACATCTTTATAAGGAGGGCACCTAAGTGTGGAGGGTGCTGCAATTGATTTGTTGTTTTAGTTCTATTTGTGGATTTTGGTTCCTCCAGGCGAGCCTAATCCCAAGATTTTAAATAGAAAAAAAAAAAACAGATTCTTTGTAGTCATTTTTCAGCTCACCCTGACAACACTTACCTCTACGGTCTCATTAGCCGTTTCTTGCAAATCTCTGATTCACAGCTCTGTGTGAAATATACTGTATAACCTGGACATCAACGACTGTTTCCTCAATTTGTTAAGTATGTTCCTGTTCTAATACTTTGCTGACACTCCATCCATCAGAACCAGCCCCTCATGTAATTACATCTTTTAAATGAAACCCATATTAAAGGTCCATTCTTGAATGTATCGATGGAGTTTGCTTCCTTTGATTAATTCTTCCTACTGCTTTGATTTCCTTAAAGCCTCTTCAAACAGCAGTCTTTTTCTGACATTGTTTTTAGAACCTATTTACTGTAAAGTGTCTGAAAAAAACTAAAACTTACAAAATACATAAAGTATGCAAAATACAAGCCAACAAACTACTTTATAATTGTATAATCTGTTATCTCAAAAACATTATTATAGAAGGTAAAAAACATAACAACCTTCGTTGAAGAAATAAAAAGCAGCAGCTCAGGAAGCTTGCAAAGTTGCCAGTTCGATAAAAAACCAAATTCAATTCAATTCAATTCAATTCAGTTCAATTCAATTCAATTCAATTCAATTCAATTCAATTCAATTCATTTCAATTCAAAAATACTTTATTAATCCCAAGGGGAAATTAAATGTTGTTGTAGCTCATTATGAATTTTTCTTCAAAGACCTGTTGTAGATGCTGATGGCTGTGGGCAGGAAGGATCTCCTGTAGCGCTCCGTCTTACAGCAGATCTGAAGAAGCCTCTGACTGAAGACACTCTGTTGTTGTAGGACAGTCTCATGAAGAGGATGCT